>CANUEX010107268.1:0-20178 GCA_948099535.1 Jatropha multifida
CTTTCATATTTCCTTAACCATTCTTTTTTTGTGAGCTTTTATCGTATCCCCCCCCCCCCCCCCCTAATCAATTTTAGCTCCCCCAGTTTCAAATAACACACACACACACACACTACCCTACCCCATGAGGTACATCAGAACCTAGACGTTCTATAGACCTTTCCTCACAATTCTTCCCTTACACATGTAAATCTCGATTCCGATCCTACCCACCCCATAAAACTCATTTTCTTTCTCTTCATTAGCCTGAGACCATTCCTCTTATTGTCCCTTCTACACTTCCTAAAAGTATCACCCCAAGCCCTACCCCCCACCTTATTGACCACAAATAGAGAACAGCTTGGAAAAGATTAGCTAGGAAATTCACAAATATGTCAAAAATATCACCGAAGGAAGCTCGGATATGTAAACAAAAGGAGATTCAGCTGGTTGCAGTTTGTGATATGGAGGTTGATCACTAGACAAAAGAAGCAAAGTCTTTACTAGGTCAGAAGTCCAAGTTTTAATGACAACGGTTGCTAAGTAGTCCCACCGATGGCAATGAGTCTCATATGTTGGATTGCAGAGGGCTTAGGAACACTCATGCAATTCGTCATTTTAAAAAGCTCTTGAAGCTTCAAGTTCTCAACTTGGTGTTTTATCATAGAGACGAAATTATATAGCTAGAAGAAATGAAAAGTATGGCTTTAAAGTGTGGGTGTAATGAGTTTTTTGTTGTCCCTTGTGACCGAGCTACTGGGACGAAAGGGGGCCTCTGTCTGCTATGGTCTTCAAATCTGATAGTTGATGTGCAGTCTTCTTCTTTACATCATATGGATGTTATTGTTGATGATAAATGGCGCTTTTTGGGTATTTATGGTTGGCCTGAGGATAATATGAAAACACATATATGGGATTTGCTGTGAAGTTTAGAAAATGGTTCCCATTTCCCGTGGCTTTGTGGGGGAGATTTTAATGAAGTCTTATTCCAGTTTGAAAATCAGATGGTAATCCAAAAAATCCCATAAGTTTAAATAATTTTTTGGAGGTGTTAGATTTTTGTCAGTTAAAAGATGTTGGTTTTTTGGGTTAGCGTTTTACATGGAGTAATGGTCAGCATGGTGTGCGTAACATTGAGGAAAGGCTAGATTGTTTTGTAGCGAATGAGGATTGGTTTTCTTTATTTTCAAACAGTGTCATGGATCATTTAATTAGAAGTGCTTTAGATCATTGTCCGATTCGGGTAGCCTTGAACGTCAAAAATCATAAAAAGAGGAAAAGTAGGATTTTTGGTTTGAATATACGTGGTTATGGGAAAGTTCTTGCATGAATATGGTGACAGAAGCTTGGGACACTATATCGACTATCAGTTCATGCAGAAATATAGAAGAGAAAATTATAAAATGTGGCATGGCATTGCAAATATGGGAGAAATGGGTTTTTGGGTCAATTAATAGACAACTTGTCTCGTGCCAGGAAACTCTTTAGCAACTACGATATTAGTCTCAAACGGAAGAGAATTTGAGCAAACAGAGGGAAGTTGGGGCTAAAATAACAAAATTTTTAAAATAGGAAGAGATCACGTGGAGTCAACGATCCCCCATTCAGTGGCTTCAAGATGGAGATCAGAATATGACATTCTTCCACTCTAAAGCTAACCAGAGGCAGCAGTGAAATTCCATTACTAAAATTAGATATTCTTTTGGAGTTCTTTTTTAGGATGCCAATGATATCGCCCGAATTCTTACCTCTTATTATAAAGAGCTTTTTTTCACTTTTTACTCATCTATTTGTGAAGATGTGATGCATACAGTAGAGTCTAGAGTTTCTATGGAGATGAACTAGAAATTATCTTAGCCCTTTACACGTATAGAGATTCACTTTCCTCTCAGTCAGATGCATCCTTCTAAAGCTCCTGGTCCCGACAGTATGCCTCCTTTTTTCTTTCAAAAATTTTGGCATCTTATTGGACCTTTTATAAAAGATAGGATTTTATCTATTCTTAATGATTATTGATAGACAAAGAATCTGATCGGTATCTATTGAAGAGTAATCTTGACCAAGTTAAAGAGCCGAGCAATAAGAGTGACATCAGAACCCGAACAGAAATAAATCAGAATAGGGAAACACCCGAACAAGGATATAACCGAGCAATGATTAAGCTTTGTAACGCTCAATAAATGTTTGGTCAAAAAGGCTTATTAAAAGTCATTTAAGGGCCAAAGATATGATCTGGCATTTATGATTAGATTTTATCTATGACAGTTACAATTGAAATTGTATTATATAAAGGGAATGTAATAGGAAATGAGGATATACTCATCATTTCTTGTATTGAAAGCATATTTAAAATTACACTCATCAATCATGAATCCCCTACTTCCTTAAATCATACCTTTATAACTCTAATTCCTAAAGTTCAAAATCCGAAAAATGCTAAGGATTTTAGGCCTATTAGCTTATGTAATGTTATTTTTAAAATAATTACTAAATTTATTGCTAATTGGCTTAAAAAAATTCTTTCGCATATGAATCATCCTTCTCAGTCTGCTTTCATTCCTAGACTACTTATTACTAATAATGCTTTTATGGCTTTTGAAATCTTTCATTTTATGAAACATAAAACCCTTAGTAAGAAAGGTTTTTTTCCCCTTAAGTTGGATATGAGCAAAACCTACGATCGAGTAGAGTGGAATTTTCAGGAAAGAATTATGGAAAAAATGGGTTTTTATTCTAATTGGGTGGAGTTAGTGATGAATTGTGTATCTTCAGTTTCCTATTCTTTGCTTATTAATGGTAAACCTCAGGAAGCCTTCTTTCCCCAAAGAGGACTTCGTCAAGGTTATCTGCTATTGCCATATCTTTTTCTTATCTGTAGAGAGGTCTTCTCCAGCCAAATTTGAAGAGTGCTGCAACATAAGCTTCATGGTATTTCTATCTGTCAACAAGCTCCTTCGTTATCTCATTTGTTTTTTTATAGATGACAACATTATTTTTGGTCGGCCATCTAAACCGAAAGCGGAGGTGTTGTTAAAAATTATCTCAGACTATGAGCTCTCATCAGGGCAGTAAGTGAAGTTGGATAAGTCTGATATTTCTTTCAATAGAAATATCTTGGAGGTTCAACATGAGGAGATTAGAAGAAAGTTAGGGGGTCAAAGTTGTTGTAAGGAATTGAGCAACACTGTGACAACCTCAGGTCTAAGGATTCAATGACATAACCATATTGAGATCATTAATGACATCAACCCATATAATGATCTCAAAGTGGGTCTATCCAGTACATTGTCCTCACAAGTACCTATAAGCTTGAATGACATCACCATACACATTCAAATTTATACAAGTTAATATTTCACTTATGACTAAGGATATATATTATTATAAAATAACATGCAAAAATAATATAATAATAAAAGTAACCTCTTTATTCATTAAATTCAAATAACATAAAATCCAAAATATTGACCTAGGGCACAATCACCAGCAGCTATCGCTCATCATTGGAAATACCTGGGACTACCGGCAATTATGGGGAGAAATAAGAAATGGACGTTTAGCAATCTTCTTGATAGAGTTGAAAAAAAAACTCAAAAGCTGGAAGGAAAAAACTCTCTTAAGAGCGGGCAAGAAAATTTTGCTCAAGGCGGTCATCCAAGCAATTTCTACTCATACCATGAGCTACTTTTTACTTCCTAACGATATCTGTGCGCAAATTGAGGATTTAATGGTGCTTTTGTTGTGGGGACAAAATGTGGAAGAACGAAAAATTCATTGGTCCAAATGGAATTATCCTTGTAAATCTAAGCAACATGGTGATCTTGGTTTTCGAGATATACAGAGTTTTAATATTGCTATGTTAGGGAAACACTGCTGGAGGCTTAGCACCAATGAAGATTCTCTTTGATTTCATTTCTTGAAAGCAAAATATTTTCCAAACTGTTCTTTTTTGGAAGCTTAAGAAGGTTATAGGCCGAGTTTTGCTTGGAGAAGTCTTATGAAAGCTCGATGGGTGGTAGAGACTAGTGCCCGTTGGCTGATGGGTAATGGCTCTAGAATCAAAATCTGGAAAGATTAGTGGATGCCTGTTGTGAATCACATGCAAATTGCTTCTCCCCCACTATTATTGGATGAGAACACCACTATTAGTGAACTAATCAACCATCCGACCTATAGCTGGAATGCTGATTTTATCCGTGCAATTTGTTCACAGGAGGAAGCTAGATTGATTTGCTCAATTCCTTTATCCCCATGCGAGAGACAGATTCACTTTGTTAGCTGATGAAATATGGCCTTTTCTCTGTTAAAACGACTTACCAATTTGCTCTCTCATCTAAAATTATAGGTACTGAAGTTGGCCTGTCCATTGATCCAAACCCTCCTTTTTGGAAGCGATTATTGAAGCAAAGAGTTTCACCAAAAGTTAAGCATTTCCTGGTTTGTTCTTGCCATGGCCTGTTGCCTTCAAAATGGAATTTGCTTGGTGAAGGTGTAGAGCTTGATCCGATATGTCAAAAATGTGGAGAAGAGATTGAATCGACTCAGCTTGTTTTATTGGATTGTACGTTCACCAAATTCATTTGGAGAATATGCCCACTACGTTTGGAGATTCAACATTCTTTTCCTTGTTTTGGTTCATGGTCGAAGCACCTAGTAGATGATTTAGATAATGATCAGTTGGATGTAGTGTTTATGGTTGCCTGGTCACTGTGGTATGCTCGGAATCAATTGGTTTTTCAAAATAAAGAGTGACTACCGTCACAGATAATGCAACTAGCTACTTCTCTATTGCTGGAATTTCAAGAAAGTAGAGAGAACTTAGTACAGGCTCAACAGAGGTTTTCTAACCCAATCCTGCAGTGGCAACCGTCGAAGGAAGATTTCTATTAGATTAACACTGATGTTGCATTTAGGCTTAACGAGTGTGGAATTGGTTTGGTTGTTCGAAATCATCATGGGGAGGTTATCGCCTTAGGCTGTGCCCTGTTACCATTGTCCCTTTCACTAGAAAATGCAAAGGTAGAAGCTATTCTTTTTGGATTAAAGCGGGCAAGGGATCTTGGTTTTGTTGTTGTAAATGTAGAATCTAAACAGTCAGACAATGGTCAAGCTTCTCCAAGAAAGAGCCACTCCTTTATCTAAGCTTGATGCCCACACTCTCCAAATTCATGTCGTTGCAATTGAATTTTCTTCTTTTTCTTTTAGTTTTGTTAGTAGGACATGCAATAAGGGGCCCATAGTTTGGCACAATATGCTCTCTCTTCTACTGTGTTAGAGTAAATTTGGGTTGAAGCTATTCCTTAACCTTTTCAACAACTTGTATTGGTTGATTTAGCCTTTGTTATGTCATAATGAGATTCAGTTTTTATCCTAAAAAAAAAAATCAACGCTTCTTACTCAAATTAGTGAGAAGATCAATTAAATCACACCTTATTGATTTTTTCCAATCACTTTTATTATTTTTATTATTCATTTTTATACTTATTATTGTCATAGTATTATGTATTGTTACAATTCAATCTGAACAATTTAACTCAACCTAATCTTACTCGAGAGATTTAAAATTTTAATGAATTAGATTTAGTCAATTACCTTTATGATTTATGGGTTAGTTTGTGAAACTATTGTATAATTATGTTATTTAAAACATTTTATTTTATAAGTTATTTTTCTTTTTTTTTAATATTTGTTAGTTATTTTTCTCAAATAGTTGTATTTTATTCAAAATTTTTATTATTAATTGAGCTATAAATTTACTTTTAATTTAACTCTTTTATAATCTACAGATTTGTGCATTTGATGGGAAAATTAAGTGAAAGAAAATAACTAACCCATATTACAAATTATGTACTTTAAATCCATAAATTTAAAAAACCGAACCCTATCCTAATTGAATGTTTTGTTTGCCCTAATTAGTACTCCCAATTTAAAGACATATATTAACACTAGACTTACTTATAACTCAAAATCTAAATATAATACCCTCAAATCCAACTTAACTCAAACAATAAGCCATCAATTTCCAATATAGTGACCAATTACCTAAGTATAAAAGTAGGAAAGGACCTTAATTTTAAAGACAAGGCCCAAAAAATAATTTTTGAAAATTAGAGATCAGATCAGAAAAATCAAAGGTTTAGGGGAGGCAATGCTAGGGGTCATCCCACTCGCAAGATTTTTTTTTTTCTTTTAATCTTATTAAAAAATTACATTATGATATCTAAGAAACTCAAAAAATTATATTTTGCACCCAAAGTTTTAAAAAAAATTATTTCGTACCTTAAATAATTTTTCCTAATTCCATCCTTGCATCCTCTTATATCTATACATGGGATTCACTTTATTCGTGCATTTTGTTGGAATTAATTACTTTATTTTTATTATTTTAGAAAAAAGCCATTTTACACCTCATATTTAATTTCGTATAATCATATTATAATTTCTTCAAATTTTGACATTTGCATAAATGAAAAATACAAGAATTAAAAGAGAGGGAGAGAATAACAATTGATTCCTATTACATCCATTTACAGCTTACTTAGATACGGTTTGGAATAAAATAATAATTATTCTTAGTACAATGTCCTTGAAATAAAAATAGATGAAAGATTATATAACGGTTGAATCAAATATTAAAGAAAAAGATAAATAATTAATTTTCATAAAATATATGGATAAAATAGTAATTATATAATAATTATTTTTTAGTAAAATATAAATCATTTAAGATTTTTATTCAAAAATTAAGAAAGTAATTAAGTCTACTGGATTATAAATTAAAAATAAATCGATTAAATTATCATTTATATCAAAATCAATAGTTATTTATGAAATTATTTATTATATCTAATATAAATAAGAATAACATTAAAAAAATATTATTTATTATTTTTTAAAATATTTAAAATAATTTATATTTTATTATAAAAATAATTATTTAAAAATGACCAATATTTTATAATAAAATAATTATTTAAAAACGATTTATGCTTTACAACAAAAGAGTAATAAATATACAGAAAGACTGAACGTGGAGGGCACATGCTGGGTGTTGGCTCGTGGAAAGCACGAGTCGTTCTCTTTTCTGATATTGTTGTGTGGGTTTTGTCGATGACAAAGAAGCCATTTTCTTAGATCCATTTTCTGCACTAAAAAATTTCACAAAAATAAACCTAGTTAAACCGTAGAATTTTCACTACTGGTCTCTTGAATCAATTAATGTCATAGAAAGATTTAAAGAAAAAGATGGATCAATGGAACCCAACGACAAATGATTTCTCTCAATCCGTAGAAGAAGCAGCAGCAGCAGCAGATATAGTTCCTTCGACTTCTCCTCACTCTTTGCCCTCCAATTCAATCTCTGAATCCAGGTTTCTTTTCCATTTTCAGTTTTTCTGCAATTATTAGTTTCTGTAATTTTGAACACTTGTTCCTGTTGATTGTTTGATCTAGTCATTCTTTGGAATTAGGTTATAAAAGAAATCCTCTTTTCCCTCTTTTGCTTTGAACGGGCTTTTACAACTAATGAAATCTAAATTGGGGTTTCTTGAATGTTTCTATTTGAGTCTTAGATTTGCAATTTTAAGTTGAGGTGGAGATTTATTTAAATTTTGTTATTTTCAGCTGTTCATTTTGTTTTCCTAATGAAAAGGATATGTTGTTTGCAGGCAGAGGCAAGAAGCAGAGCTTAAGGATCCAATTGCTGCAAGAAAGGTTCAAAAGGCAGACAGAGAGAAGTTGAGGAGAGACCGTCTTAATGAGCAGTTTCTTGAGCTGGGAAACACATTAGGTAATATATTATTGTTTCTGCCTCATTCTATTGTATTTATATATCTAATGGCTGATGCATGCATACCGATCAATCTTGGCTTAATGGTACTCAAGTCATTCGGGGCTATGATATTGCAACTTGGAATATCTAATATATATATATATGTTCCTGTAATTTAAAGGCAGCTTGTTTTCTTCCATGGACCTTTCCTGCAAAAGTATGAGTTGAGCTCTAGCATGGACATTTTTGCTCAAGAATATGATTGTTGTTTTCTATTTAAAGAAGTTGAAACTCTGAAGTATCAGCTTGCCTTTGGATTGCTGCAGCTTCCACTGAAGTCCTAAATTATACTACAATAGCATATGTATTATCAAATGTAAATAGTTCAAAATTGACTTTGAGATTCTGTTTAGTTTCTTCATTGACTTTGAGATTCTGTTTAGTTTCTTCATTTTGAGGTCTCTTATTATTTTGCTAATGATGGATAGCAGCTGTTGGTAGCTGTTGATGAATCAGTATTTTGGCAGAGAAATATGAAAATAGTATTATAATTTCATCCCTGTTGTATATTGCCTTAGCCATAAATGTGCACTTTCATTCTGTCTTATCATTTCCGGTGAATCTGAAATGCCTGATTTTTTATTTTAATTATCTGTTATACTCAAATTTAGACCCAGATAGACCAAAGAATGACAAGGCAACCATTTTGACTGACACAATTCAAATGCTCAAGGATCTAACTGCTGAAGTTAGCAGACTAAAGGATGAGTATGCCACACTATCTGAAGAATCTCGGGAGGTGATTGTCTAAATGATGTTCAGTTCTAATGGCTGTGCTTTTCTGGCAAATCGGTCTTGTGATAAGTTGTTTTTTTGTCAAGTATAGCTAATGCAGGAGAAGAATGAGCTTAGAGAAGAAAAGGCATCTTTAAAATCTGATATTGAAAATTTAAATGCTCAGTATCAACAAAGAGTGAGGGTTATGTTTCCATGGCCTGTTGCTGATCCTTCTGTTGTAATGGGTCCAACATACTCATATCCCGTTCCTGTACCTGTCCCACCTAGCCCTATTCCCATGCATGTGTCACTGCAGCCATTTCCCCTCTTCGGAAATCAAAATCCTGCTGCAATTCCTACTCCTTGTTCAAACTTTATTCCATACCCAACTCCTGTTAATCCTACAAATGAACAAACGTCAGTCCAATATGCTTCGACTTCTCATATTTCAAGCAAACACGAATCTAAGGGCAAGTCAGCAGATCATCCAAGGAGCAGTAATGCAGAAAGATGCGATGATTTGAATGACGTTGCAACAGAACTTGAACTGAAAATGCCAGGGTCATCAACTCAACAGGTTGTTTTTAAAGTTAGGTTATTTAGTTCTTGCAGAAATGCTCAATGCATAAAGAGAAAAACCTGATTGAAAAAAAGATTTATGCAGGATATGTCAAGTGGAGAAAGGAAAGGCAAGCAGTTGCAGAGAAAGGAAAGAAATAGTAGAAATGGTAGCTCCTCAAGCAGGTATTCTTCATCTCATGGTGTTCAGGATAGCTCCTCTAACAGCGTGGGAGACATCCCAAAATCTTCTAGTTGATCTGTTGCTATTAACCTAAAGGTAGTGTAAATGCTTTTGGGCTTTGGCTCTCAGCTCAGAAGCTAGGTGAATTGCTGGTAACTGGTAGACAACCGTTCAAATTAGGGGTAATTTCTCAGTTATTCATAGCAGCCAAAGAACCTGAGTTGGCCTGAACTGTGATCGTTTCTAGGTTTTGATGTCCCCTTGGCTAATAGGTTATAAGTGGGTAAAATTCTTTGTAAACGATCTGTATGAAATTGCTTCACTTTTTAATTAACCCATTAGTTTAATTGTAAAATGCTTTTTCAGTTGTAACCTTTCTTTATTTTTTTTTTTTGTTAAACCACGAACTGTTATTCAGACTATCACTAGGGACCATTTGTCCCGACTCGGGGTTAGTTGCTTTTCGACTCTCTCTACAATTGTGTTTAGTGGAGATAGAATTTGAGAGTTTTTCTCATGTTCAATCTACGTTGCTAATTTCATTGAACCACAAGCTGCAGGCTTTTCAATTGTAACTTTAATAATTTCATTGTCGTTTTACCTGCATAAACAAAAACAACGCCTGTTATGGAGGTTGAATACATCGTTTAATCTCTTAACTTTAACAAAAAAACCTTGTGATAACCTAAATTATAAAATCAACTTTGTGGTATTTTGAATTTCATTTTTCATAATAATTTTACATCTTGTTACACTAAAATTAGTAAATTTTAAGGTATTATTTTTTTATATGTAAAATATTAATTTGATATGTGGATAATATATTTTTTTGCAAATTAATTTAATTTTATAAATTTAAGCGTTCATTAAGTCAAATAAAGCATTTATAAGTTAAAGTGTTTATTGAATCAAATAAAACTTAAAGTCTAGAGTGCCACGAATTTTTTATAAAAAGCACATGGGTGAATTTAGAATTTAGAAACACACAGTGAAATGGTAATGGTAAACGAATCCAAAAGACATCGTTTAAATTATTACTTCTTTCCACTTAAAATGATGGGCTGGTGAGCACCGAGTAGATTTTCATGCCTGCAAATACAGTAATCTATGCATAAAAGAGAAGCAAATTGGCATAATAAACTTTTACTAAATGCAATGAATTTTTGCCTCAAATTGTCTGCATCAACGAGATTAGTTTACCTCTTAGAACAACACAACTAAATTTTTAAATTTATTTAGCACGTAAATTTTGAATTTAATATCAATTTACCCCATTTCAAACAAAAACAATAAAATATTAAGTTAGGATTGATTTTTTTTTTTAAAAAAAAAAAATTAAAACATCTAATGAAAATCAAATTACATTTATCTGTATATATTACATCAAGCTCATCCATCCAAGCCTTTCAAAGAGTTACTTGAATTTCAATAATTATGAAAGGAAATTTTTTTAATTGATTATTTTTAAAGGATGTTTGATTCAAGTACTTTGGATAAGTAGATACATTTAGAAGTTTGTATGACACGATGAAGCAAATCCCGCATTAAAAATGTTGATTTTATAAGTAAAAAATACCTTTAAATTGAAATGAAATCTTAAATATTGTCCAAGACCACTAAACCTGACTTATGTTTCAAGTTTATAGATTGCATTAAGCAGCAAATCCTATCAGGAATGCTAAAAGTTTAATTAGCAACCATCATGCATATACGAAACAAATAAGTACAAACTTATGATTTCCACTAACACACAATGAACACAAACTGATTTCTCAACAACGACTATTCTTTCGTACTTTATTTGTTGTTAAGAATTACAATTCGAAGGGCCAGATGAAGAAAGTCCCCAGCGCATCGTAAAGAATGTACAATATATTATGACCACCACACTAAGAGCCATCCTCCATAGAGAACCACCCCTCTCCACTTAATATGATACATCCTCTTAACATGATTTCTATCATTGAAAACGTTTTCTAGTTCAGAAAAGAGGTAAATGGTAGGGTGACGGAGAGAATTACCACATTCGCATGTATTCTTGAAGTTTCTGTAACTCTCTCTCTCTCCTGTCTCGATCTTCAAAACTCCATGGTTGCTCTATACCTTTCGTGAAGTTCGTTGGACAGATGGGCTTGGTGCATTTCGCGAACTAATACTTGCAGTTCTGAGAAGCCTACGGAATTCTGGAAGACTTATCTTACCATCTTTATCAATATCAGCCTCTTCAAGAAGTGGGTCAATGGAACCTTTTAAGCCCGTGTGCTACAAAGTAATAATAAAGCATAATCAGTTTTGAAGCAAGTATTTTTAGCTACAAAGGTCATAAAAATAAAAGGATATTGTTTCGCTGCCCATGGTATCCTAGCCTTGCCCAAGGATATGAAGTGCAGGGTAAAAAAGTATGATGGCAACAAACACAAGATGAAGGCAGGATTATTCAATTGCTACACCTATGAGATTCTGAATACCAAAACCGAATGCATCTATTCTTTCCAACCCTAGAAATTTGTTTAATTAGATAAAGCTGCCGGAAAGTCCCATAAAGTAGGCATTAAGCTCACTCTGTCATATGTAAGATATTGATGGATATTTGATGTAAGATACACTGACCATTCTTAGTTCCTCCGGTGTTATATAACCATCTTTATCAAGATCAAATTTCTCAAAAGCAGCCTGTGATCGCAAGTGCCACTTCTCAGAATTGTGTTCCTCTAGCTGATGCACATGTAGAGCAGCCGCAACAAACTCAGAGAAATCAACAAGTCCATCCGTGTTACTGTCGATCTGCATCAGAAAAGGTAAACAAGCCGTTAGGTCCCAGTTTCACAGGCAATGTAAAAGAAAGCAAAGGAAATGTCATATTGTTGAACACAGATAGAGAAGAACCCTTCAGAGGGAATCACTAAAGCAACTGATTCCAGGAACAGAGAGGGGTATATCAGTAAATGTTCTAAAATAGCACTGAGGTGGCCAAACCCCTTGGCATTGGTACACTGTTAGAGACCATTTTTCTTGTTCCCAGAAAAAAAAAATGCCACTATTAACAAGACCAACGAATGTTACATGATTCATTATCCAGGGAATATAAGAAGGATAAAAGTTGAAGGCTCATTTTTCCTCCTTTCTCCATAAGAAAAATATTCTTAGACTATAAATCATGCTTACTGCTTGAAGAATCTCAAGGACACGAGAATCTTTCATCTTCCAGGGAAGATCTTTAGCAAGGGCCTGCATTAAAAAGATCCTTGTTAATATAAAATTTCGAAACTATGTGCATGGGAATATAGTTCATTCAAAAATAGATACTACTGGATTAACAAGAAAGCAAATATACCTGTCTCATCTCTTCAAGACTGATAGAACCATTTTTATCTACATCAATTGCATCAAATTGATCCCGAAGATCAGCCAGCTCTGCATCATCAAGTGTGCTAGCTAATGCCTGCAAGCAATGTGTCAATTATTTGTGGGGGGGAAAAAAGGTCTACACAGAGGAAGAGTTGTCTTCTGTTGTTGGTTTTACCCTTAGAGCAAACTGTTTCAGACGACTGTACTTGACAAATTGTCGCATATTACTCAGGACAGATATGTCAATAGGTATTTCAGATGCATCTCCTCCTTCTCTAACCCATGGGTGTGCTGCAAAATAGAACAGCATTTAAAATCCAAATGGTCATGTATATACCTCAACTGTATTGCCCATAACTTATCAACATTTATTTCTTTCCTAAGTGACAAGTCAGACACATACATAGGGCCTGAGCGGCAGTGAGTCTAACACGAGGATCCTTCACCAGTAACTTCTTCACAAAATCTTTGGCACTATTGCTTATGGTTGGCCACGGTTTACGGCGAAAGTCAGGTTGATTCCTCAAGACCTGCTGACATTGGACATCAGTTTCTGAAAATAGTAAATATTAACAATGAAAAGATACATATTGTACCATGCAATCCAATTAAATAGGAACCAGACGATCAGAAGAACTTAGAAATGATCAAGTTCATAAAAAATAAGAACTTACAAATGATCAAATTTATATAAAACTTCAATAGAACACTCAGATGTTCCTTTTCTGAATTTAAAATGTAGTTGAGTACAACACATAAGGAAGCAAGTATAGTAGTTCAGAATGTATGTTGCATAAATAGAGGACTATAGGACTATCCATTTTAGCTTCAAATACACAAACTGAGAACTGGAGCATAAACCATCCTACAGCACCCATGAGTCAAACAGAAAATCGCATATATGTTGTAAAAAGGTTGGTTATGAGCGACATTGTCCAGAAAAACATAAAGCAAATCTGATTTTGTTACCAAAACCTTTGTAGAATACATTTCAATCACAAAAATGAAGGAAAAACAAATGGGAAAAAAAAAGCCAATGTCCAAAATTAAGGTTGTACTATACCTCCTTAAATATACCATCCTCAGTCCTATCCCAAAAAGGGCGCCTTCCACATAGCAAAATGTAAGTGATAACACCGATGCTCCAGACATCTGATTCAGGTCCAGACCTTCGCTTTAGGACTTCAGGGGCTACATAGTAGGCACTGCCTACAATATCTTGAAACTTCTTTCCTGCATTCAATTGGATAGTATGATATATGGCTTCGGCTGTTCTTGAATAGAATGATCTGAAACATTAATCATAGCTTGGCAAGAGTATGAAAGTCCCTCTAGCATATAAGAGAAGTATCTATTCTCTGTGTGTGTGTGTGTGTGTGTGTGTGTGTGTGTGTGTGTGTGTGTGTATGTTTGTGTTTGTGTGTACAAGCATAGGTAAAGTTATTCGTTACCCCATCACCCCCACATAAGCACATGTAAGATCTTCATAAGAAGAACTACTGTTCACCTGGTTTTATGAAGTCTGACAAGCCAAAATCTGTGGCCTTCAAAGGTGAGTCCGCCTTGGCTGATTTGAAAAGAAAATTCTACAGGCAAGTAAAATAAGCATATCATTCTCAAGATCCATGACTCTCAATATTATGAGCATTTAATCCACATTGATAAACTTTATCATACCTCTGGTTTCATGTCTCGGTGAACCAAACCATGTAAATGACACTCAGCAGCAACTTTGAGCATCTGTCGTACAACTACTGCTGCATCTTTCTCGGAATAACGACTGTCCTTCCTGATTCAAGAAAATCAAGAAGAGGCATATTAAATCATTCTACTGAAAATGATAACATACCAAAAACACTTTTCTGACAAAAAATTTAACAAGAATAATATGCTAGAAAGATAAACTGCAGCAAAAAACAATACATTTCCAGAAGAAAAGATTCTTACTTTGCCAATATGCGGTCTAGCAATTCACCACCCTCACATAACCTAGTGAAGGATTGTAAAAAGAAAGCAATAGTCAACCATATAGGAGTATGGTGCAAGAAATAAGAAATTAATAAATGCATATTAACTGGGGCAAAGAACTTTTTTTCTTTTGAAGAGATACATTTGTAGGAAAAACTGCAGTAAAAATCGATTCATGGCAACAGAACTATAACAATGAGACTTACTCCATCACTATATATACATAAGAATCATCCTCGAATGCGTTATAAAACTGCACAACATTCTCATGGCCAGTAAGTTCTCTCAATATCTTGACCTCTCGCTTTACATCCTCAACAGCAATAGGAAGAATCATCTAGCACCAAAGCCAAGAGTTAGCTTTAAAATATCATAAAAAGATCAATCAATAGATGAAACTAATTAAAGGAAATTTTTCTTAGAGAACTAAAAGCCACATCACTTATTCCATCTTAAGCTTTCAAGCTTTTAACGGCCACAAACTAACCAATCTAGTCTCTCTACTACAATCAGAAATAACTAAAGAATACTACATTTTGCCTAACTGAAGAACATGAGAGAAATTTTCCACTGTTATAAGAATGGGAATACAATTTTACTAAAGAACAGATATATAAGAACAAGGACATTCCTCTGCAACTAAGATGGTGTGTCCAAAACAAAGCATCTTCCCTTTTCAGTGTGAAGGGGTAATGCATGCCTTGCAAAACACTTTCCCCATTGTAAGAACAGATTACAACTCTAAAGAAATGTGATTATAGTTTAGAATCATTAGAAAAGACATAAAAAGGAGAACTCTTAAATTACAGACAACAGTCTACCAAGACGATATGAAAAGGGAAGACAACAAACTTTAACTAAATAGTAAACATTTGATATTGCTATGCAATAATTCCCATGGATTAATATTGATGCTACCAACAAAACCAAAGCTATGACGCTGCAAAACAATGCTGTTGATTCCCCAACTAAATTCAGAATGATCGTTAACTAATATTAACTGAAACGAGGTAAGATCATTGACAATTATTAATTACGAATCCCAGTTAATTGGACATAGTAAGATACAGGTAAACTCAAAGAAAATCATGTCGGAAATCTCATAGATGGAAGAATTTCTAAAACATTCGATTTTGGAAGAAAAATGGGAATGGACACCCAAAAGGAGACACATCAATCCCCCCACAGAAAAGAAAACAGTAAAGGCAACTTAGTACAAGCTTGATGTTCAAGCAAATAGAGTTCATTATTATAATTGTAAATTGAGTAAATGGGAATCCATATATGAGAAAAGCAAAAAAAATCCAAGGATCTTCTGCTCAATGTCCATTATTGGAAGCCAAATCAGAATCTTTAGTAGCCAAACCACCATGAATAATAGTAATTACAAAAATTATTAGTTTTCTCTTACACCTCATTAACCAGACAATTGAAACCCCCAAGTCATTTACCCGAAAGAGAAAATAAAAAGGCATCTGGAAAAGACCCCAACAACCCAGATTCACAAATACCCAATTTAGGCCATGAAACACACAAAAAAGAAAAGCATTGAGAAAAAAAAAATTAACTCAATTCGCCAAAATTTTTTATATTTATAAATGAAAAAAAAATACCTTATTTTTCTCAATCTTCTTTACCGCGACACGATCTCCGTTACCCTTATCAGTGGCAACGTAGGTATACCCAAATTGACCATGACCCAACAATTTACCGATCGTATATCGCTTATCAAAATCCTTAGCGTAACCAAAATCCGTGCGCTTCCCACATGGGATCACCCCACTTTGTCGCCTAGAAGTCTGCTTCTCTTTCACCTTTTGCTGCTGCTGTGATTGTTGTTTACTCTTACGAGTCTCATTATTACTGTTATTATTACCTGATGATGATTGTTTATTCGCTGTCGTTGACGGTGGCTGGGATACGGTAGTGGACGTGGAGCTTTCTTTACGGTGAAAGTGGTGGTGGCCAATGATGGCCGTAGTGCCGGTGTTATTGCTATTAGAACCACTGACTTTGATGGTGGAGAAGCAGGCACCCATTGATTGAATTGATCAAACAATTATTGGTAAACCTTCATTACAATCAAAAATGTCGAAAACAAAAATGGCCAATAATTTTTGTAACATGCAGGTCAATACCAAAATCAAACTTATAAAGATAAGGAGGATGATGGGGTTTTGGGGGGGGCGAAGCAAAGGAGAAGATAGGAGGAAGACGAGAAGAAAGAGAGGCGATGGAGAGGGTGGAGGTGGTGGTGATGGTGATGGTGGTGGTCAAAAGAGACTTTCTTTTTCGTTTTTTTTTTATTTAGTTTTTTTGTTTTGTTTTCTCTTCTGAGCTTTGACAGCGAGAGGGAGAGAGGAAATTTGGTTACGGAAAGCTAACTCCGTTCCCCGTTATTTTGAGCAGAGATGCAAACGCAAAATAAAAGTTATTGGTTAATATTTTTTTTAATAGTACAATTTTTTTCTTTCCAAACAAATTATTTTCATTTGCAATATTTTTGTTTTTTAGTAAGTCCTACGCTTTTTGAAACTATTTAGAATAAATGAATCATTATTGTAAAATTTATAAATTCTAAATGAAATTCATTTATAAATAAATTTGTCATCTTTATTATTTTGCAATTTAAAATAAAAAATTCAATTAAATTCTATAAAATTATGTTTTGAACAATTTTTAAATAAAAATTTATTTGTCTTTATTTTTTAAAATAATATTGACATAATAATTTAATAAAAATATTAATATAAATAAATCATTCATATTTCATCGAAATAAATTAATTAAATTTTAAAATTTCAAATTTTAAGTACTTATAAATGTTTAAATTTTATTTTTATTAATAGATTAAAATATATTTATAATTAAAAATTTATTTGAATTTAATATATAATTATAGTCATATACAATAGCGATTTTATATTCTTTAAAAAAAATATTAGACAAATCTAATGGAGACATTTTAGTTAATAATATTTGTGATGAGGAGGCAATTGAGTCAATATAAATATTTATGAGTTAATATATGAAATTTATTTTCAAATTTCAACAATAATAGGATTTGAACTAAACTAATAAATTACATGAAATTTAATTTATAGAATTTAAATTCATATATTTTTTATTTCAAACACAAAATTTTAAATTTTCAAATGAATTTTACAAAATTTTATAAAATTCACTTATTTCAAACAGACTCTTCATATTTTAAAATCCAATAATCCATGCACTCTAAATTTTGAGTAATATTTTAGTCCATTGATTTTCTCTCCTTACACTGGTGGATGGAAGACCACTGTTTGTACTTGTTCCAAACTTATTTAGGTAACCATACCCAAACTTTTTAAAATTTTACTACCGTAGCCATCCTAAACTTTTTCTTTTTAAATGGGTCATTCTAAATATATATATATAGTACTTTCTAAAGAGATTAGATTATTCACAAATATTAAACTATTCAAATCTATAACTATTAACGCTTTAGTTTAGTTACTATTATAATTTAATAAGCCTCTTCATAATTAAATATTTTTAATTTTCTCAATAAAAATGTGAAACTATATGTTTCTGTTTTGGGTCACTTTACAGGGTTTAAAAAGTTTTGGATCACTTTGTAAGGTTTCAAAAATTTATATATATGTCTATATACTGTTATTATAGTTATGGTAATTACCATTATCAATTTAGATCTACCTACCTATTTCTTTTTTTTACCCAATAATAAAAATTATTTATTGTTATTTTTCATTTTAGTCGTATATAAATAGATATTGATTTGGAGTTGAGAGCTAAAGGTTGCATATTGAATGATGATTTATTTTTTTGGACACTTATTAAGAATTTGCATTTATATATTAGGGACTGAAAAAGCTTATGTATAAGGATTGAATTAAATTTATTTTAAGACCATTTCACCATAAAAAAATAGAATTAAATATAGAAGTAGTATTGCAAATAGCTTATATGATAAAGTAATATAAATTAAGTAATTGTATTTATTTTAATCTATATAACAACTTATGCTTTAATGTTATATGGAAGATTAAAAGAATACAAATATAAAATGAGTATAGTCAACGTGCAAGGTACGTCATAAAAAAGACTAGTATATATAAAAGTAGAAATAAGTGAGAAAACATTTGGATTGCTAAAAAACCGTTTATTCTAAGTTTATGGATTAATAAAAATACCAATAAGAATTTTAATTTTATTGATTGAAAAATAAAGATAATTTAATTTTAGTTGATCATATTAATTTTCTATTTAGATATAAATTCTATTGGATAAATTAATAAATTATATTATGTGCTCTATAACTTAGATATTAAATATGGTAAGAATATAATATTTTTAAGGATTTTAATTTTATTGGTTGAAAAAAAAGGTAATTTAATTTTGATTAGTTATGTTAATTTTCTATTTAAATCTAAATTATATTGAATAAATTAAGAAATTATATTTCATATTAAATAATGTATATAATAAATATGGTAAGGATGTAATATTTTTGAGGATTTTAATTTTATTGATTTCAGAAAAAATAATTTTATTTTACTGGTTAAAAAGTAAAAGTTTAATTTTATTACATATATTATACCATATTGTAATACCCTGAAATTTTTATTTCGAAACATTCCCATTTAAATTTAAATTGTAAATTTTTGGCCAATAATATTACGCCACGTAATATTATGGGGATCGAAAATCATTTTGGTTCGCCCTAAAATTTATTGAATAACTGTTAATTGAATAAAATCGGACCAATATTTTTTTTAATTGGACCGAATTAATTTAAATTAGACCCGAATTGGATATTTTTGAAAAATACTGTGCGTCATTATTTTTTTCTCCCCGGCAACTTACCTTGGACGGTTTGTTTTTATTTAATAATTATAAAACTTTATAATATTTTATTATTATTTTATTTATTATTTTATTTATTTATTTATTTATTTTCTTTAAATCTCCATCATCCCCTTCCTCCCGACACCACCTTCTTCCTCCAGCCTCTCCCTGCGCCTCCACCACAGCCACTGCCACTGCCACCAGCTCCTTCTCGTCGCAGCACCAGTCTTCTTCTTCCTTCTTCTTCTTCTTCCTTCTTCTTCTTCTTCCTTCTCTTCTCTTTCTTTCTTCTTTCTTCTTTCCTTCTCCCTGCGCTGTCTCCCTATTTCTGCAGTAGCAGTGTCGCGCCACAGCTCCTCCTTCTCCAGCAGCAGCAGCAGCTCCTCCGCCAGCTCCTCCTCCTTCTGTCTCGTGCAGCCACGACAGCAACAACTATTTCTCCTCCAGCGGCAGCAGCGACCAGCAGCCCTCCTCCTCCCCTGTTCTGCTCCTCTCTCTGCAGCGTCGCACCACCATCGTTGGGTCCTTGTCTCTCTCTGCAGTCGCCGTACCGCCACACAGCTCCAAGCTCGACTCCTCGCGCCGCCACCTCCAGCCACGAGCTCCTCCTTCCCTGTTCTGCGCCACCCCTGCAGCAGCAGAGCAACACAGTTCTAGCCACTGCAGCTCGCGATTCAGCAGCTCCTTTCGCGTCGCGCCGCCTTGAGCCACCACCAGCTCCTCCACGCGACCTTGGCAGCAAGCC
>CANUEX010107275.1:0-47741 GCA_948099535.1 Jatropha multifida
AACTTCTCCCTCTTCTTTCCTCCATTTTTGCTCATTTTCTCTACCTCTAAACTACCTCAAATTTCATGAATTAAACCATAGATTAGTAAATAAACCTTAAGAATTAAGTAGAAGAAGTAAGAATTGGTGATTAGAAGTGAAGGAATTTGGAGTTTCTACTTAAACAAGTAAGTTGTGAATTTTAAGTTTGGTTAGGCATGTAATTGATACATAAATCATGCTCCATCTATTTGTTGTGTAAATTTTTGATTCGAATGTCAACTTTTTCTACTTGAAGAGATTGGTGAATCCTCTCTCAAAGGAAAGGAAAAATCTATAGAGTAGAGCTTTATAAGCTCCTTCAAGCTTCATTAAAAGGTTAGTGCAATATTAATTCTTTTCCCCTTTCATTTTCTTCAAGTTTTAAGTTTTAGGTTTTTGAATGATTTTTATGAAGAATGTGAATTGTGTTGGGGAATGAGAATTTGGACGCTTTATATTGATTTTTCTTGATTAATAAGCATGGAAGAATGCTTAAAAGGAAAGGAAAACATTTCCTTCCCCTTGAACCAAGAGAGGCTGAACCTCTTTAGGAGGAAGGGCCCTTGGTTTCATTTCATGTTTTTATGTTCATTGGTTTTTAATATGATCTTGAATGGCCATCTTCATGATTAA
Source organism: Jatropha multifida (assembly GCA_948099535.1). Taxonomy (NCBI): domain Eukaryota; kingdom Viridiplantae; phylum Streptophyta; class Magnoliopsida; order Malpighiales; family Euphorbiaceae; genus Jatropha; species Jatropha multifida. The sequence continues at coordinate 655 of CANUEX010107275.1, forward strand.
TTTGGAAAGAAGCACTTTCCTTTTGATTTGGAAAAAGAGGCCAAACCTAGTATGGGTGAAGGGCATTAAGATCCCTTTGATTTCTATGTTTGTTTATAACTTAAATGAGCTTGTCAATGAGTAATTTAATGGTGGTTAAAACCTTTCTCTTGAATTTTAATGTTTAAGCATTTTTGCAAAACTTAAAGAAAGCTTTTAAGGTGTAAAAATGAACTTGTGAAGCTAATGTGTGTTATTAAAGGTTTTATTGTTTTGAATTAAGTATTTGGACTTGAAATGTGGGGATTTGAGGAAGGGAACTTCTTCCTCTTAGTTGACCAAAAGGGGCTGAACCACCCTAGGGTGGTAAGGCATCTTTTTATTTTCTTTCAATATTGATTTTAAGAATTTTTAAGCTATGAATATAAGAGTGTTATGAAGTATGATTTTGGATTGGAACATAAGCAAGTTTTGATAAATCCTACAAGTAGTATGTAAAGAAAATTTTCTAATGAAAAGTATTAAGTATGAAATGTTTGGTTAAGAAATTATGAATAAGGAATAAGATTATTTATAAAGAAATGGATTTATTTTGGGCTCTTATGTACTTGGTTGAATTGTGGTATGATATGATTCATTTATGTAAGATGAGCATGCTCGGCTTTAATGCCATTATGATATGATATGAGCTATGATCATATGCTAGACTTTGAATGCCTTATGTTTAAGCGGAAGGGCTTATTATGTATAAGTAAGCTTTAATGCCTTTATGTTATGGTTGGCGACCTAAGGCCAAATATGTTATGATACAGAATCGAATCTACTACTGTTTCTCTTGGTATATTTGGGCCCCAATGATATGGTAAAAGTAGTGAAACATATGTTTTTAATGCTAGAAAAAAAATATATATATATATATAGTTGCTATGTTTTATTTGAAGCATGGAAATGTGTTTTCTTAAAATGAACATTTGATATACTTATAATTTTTGTTACCTTATGGTGAAGTTTTCATATGATTTATGTTTTAAGTATTTTCAATATACTCAGAATTTTACGATTTATTTCTAAGCATTCTATATGAGATATGTTCAAGTATTTCCCTTCTTTTTAGCACCACTGAATGATATACTCAGCGCGTTGATTTCTATCATGTGTAGGTTAAGAGCGGTGGTTGCCACTTGAAGACCAAGGGTGTAGCATCAGAGAGGAAGCCTCATTTTTCGTAGGATATGTATTAGGATGTAAATTATGGCATGTATTGAAATATTGTAAAGAGTTTGGGATTGTAAATATTAAGTTGTAAATCAGTGAGATTTGAGACTAATTATAATGTTTTATCTATATGTACATTTTAAGTGAATGATCATTAGCAATTATTTCTTGAATTGATGATATTCTATTAGGATAGAATTTAAGATGATTGATGTGATTATATAGAAGTGTTGTGTGATCCATTATATTGATTTGGAGGTTTGGGGTTTGGAGGAGTAAATATTGGAAGTGTATTTGTTTTCTTTGTGTGGCAAGTTAGTTTTTAGGGAAACTCTTGAGAATTTTTTGTAGGAATTTCCTTAAGCGTTTATTTAAAAAAAAATGCTTGCCTCCTTATGAAAACTTAATCACTTCTAATTTACGATCTAGAGTTAATAAGTAGGACAAGACGATGCTCCGGCATCAAATGTGGCATTCGTCGTCTAGTCCTCCAAGATTGGGTGGTGGCTGTTACACTCATATTTCTTAATGCTTTTGAGGAACTTTTCGAAGGAGCCATTTTCTCCATCATCTTCTTAACCTTAAGAGAGGCGGAATCATCCTATATCTGGCTTGGGGTGGCAATGGTATTAGAAGTGGCCCCTATCTCAGAAATCAACCCTCAGGCAATTTAATGAGTAGGAGGCTATTCATTAAATCCTCCAACCTAGTTTGGAGGTGCATTATGATTTTGACTTGTGGTAAATAGATTTCTCACTTCCCCAAAAATAGTTTCTCATTATTCTACTCTGTCAGCATATTGCAGAAGCGGGTTTCTTGATCTCTAAGCATTTCTTCCATCATAGCTTTGAGATCAATAGGTAAAGTCATTATTGTTGTCGTCGTAGCTCTCTAGAAGAACCAAACAAAGAAGGTATCAGTATACAGCCGTTAGTTCGACTTCAAAACATGTACTGTTTAGGTTCAGTGACTTAGGTTAGTGTATAAGTTTTTTCCGGTTAGGGGTGCCCAGGTTAGAGTTTGAGGCTTTAGGTAAATGAGGGTGCTTAGATTAGGTTTGAGGCTTTGGATAGAAAGAAGCAACGCATGAACTAAGATTTGAGGACATGACTTGGGCATTGCCCCCAGTTCAGGTTAGTGTATAAGTTTTTATCGGTTGGGAGTGCCCAGGTCAAAGTTTGAGGCTTTGGGTAAATGAGGGTGCTCAGATTAGTTTTGAGGCTTTAGATAGAAAGAAGCAATGCATGAACCAAGATTTAAGGACATGACTTGGGCATTGGCCCCTGTTTAGGTGTAATGAGTGCTTAGGTCTGATTTAAGGCTTTTTGGTAGAAGGAAGCAATACACGAGCCAAGATTTGAGGACATGACTCGGGTATTGCCCCTAGTTTAGGGCTAATGAGTGCTTAAATCTGATTTAAGGCTATTAGTGATTTGAGATGCTCAGGTCAGGTTTGAGGCTTAGGATAGATGAGGGTTCTTAGGTCAGATTTGAGGCTTTGGATAGAAAGAGGCAATGCACGAGCCAAGATTTGAGGGCATGACTCAAGCATTGCCCTTGGTGAAGGTTTAATGAGTGCTTAGGTTTAATTTAAGGCTTTTTAGTAGAAGGAAACAATGCACGAGCTAATATTTAAGGGCATGACTCGGCCATTGCTCCTAGTTTAGGGGTAATGAGTGTTTAGGTCTGATTTTAGACTTTTGGTAGAAGGAAGCAATGCATAAGCCAAGATTTGAGGGCATGACTCAGGCGTTGGCCCTAATTTTGGGGTAATGAGTGCTTAGGTTTGAATTAAGGCTTTCTGGTAGAGTGAAGCAATGCACAAGCCAAAATTTGAGGACATGACTCGAGTATTGCCCCCAGTTTAAGGGTAATGAGTGTTTTGGTTTGATTTAAGGCTTTTTGGTAATTTGATGAGCTCAGGTAAATTTTGAGTCTTTAAGCAAATTGAGGTGCTCAGATCAGGTTTGAGGCTTTAGATAATCTAAGGTGCTAAGGTCAGATTTGAGGCTTAGGATAATCTAAGGTGCTCGGGTCAAGTTTGAGGTTTAAGGAGGTCGAACATACCTCTTCGGGTAAGGATTTGTTAATCACTTGTTGGTGTTTGGATTGACCGCTGGTTGGTGTTTGGTGTTGACCACTGGATGGTGCTTGATGTTTGACCACTAGTTGGTGTTTAGGTTGACTACTAGATGTTGTTTTGGCGTTTGACCACTGGTTGGTGTTTAGGTTGACCACTGGATGGTGTTTTAGTGCTTGACCATTGGTTGGTGTTTAGGTTGAACACCATATGGTGTTTTGGTGCTTGACCACTGGTTGGTGTTTAGGTTGACCATTGGATGGTGTTTTGGTTTGACTCTTGGTATATAGCATATAATGCTGGAATGCATGAATGTTATGCCAAAAATGGTTTCATGATGTTCACGTGCATATAATCCTATGGTTCAGATCTAGGGTCATTACATGCTTTTGGTGGATTGGTTTAAGAGTCTCATCTGCTAGAGTTGGCATATACCTCGTTTTTTGACCATGTCGTATCAAATGGAACGATTGGTACTCCAAACCCTTTAACCAATCATAAGTATTAGAGGTGCGCAAGTTGCGTGAGTAGCTTTCTCGACTGGGGGTAGCTTGAGGACGATTGCCCTTAAGTGAGAGCAACTCGATTTGCTTAATTTCTAATGACAGAAAATGATCCCAAATGATGCATTTGTATGTATGCAAATGTGATTTCTCAATTTAGACCCAAACTAGAGACTTAAAGTTTACTCGGTGGTCCTCTTATAACATTTTTTATTTTTGAAAAATGTTTAAGTCCCTAGCGGAGTCGCCAACTATGAGTCGCCTCCCGAGTGCCACAGGAAAGATTTGAAGGACGGAGTTTAACCAGATGTGCCCATTGGTCGATTTTTTACGAAAACCGAGTGAAACTCCCCTACAGTTCCATTTTATTGTGTTATTGGTTTGATTACCGATTTGTCAATTTTATGGCTCGATTCAGTGCTTTTAAATGACGTTAGCTTGATTCTTTAGAGCACTTTGACTGTTTGTGGTGTCTTAGAGTCGTCACCTTAATTTGTTTTTATTTTCAGAGAAAATATAAGGTAAAAAGCCTGTGATTTACTCCTTTTTGATGTGCACAATGGATAAAATGTATTAGCCTCGAATCATTAAGTTCGAGGACTAGGTCTTCGACTTCTTTGTGTATGAATCAATAGTTTGGGTCTAATTGAGAAATCAAAAGTAGCATTTTGCATGAATGTCAGATTATTGATTTATGAACATAAGAACAATGCGTGGCAATATCTGAAATATAGTGCGTTAAAAGTAATGATTGAAAAGGTGTGTAATTTGGAGGGGAGCCCAACTCTAGCCTCGTTTATCGAAGATTCTAGGTCGTGTAACACATTCTCTTAAGTTTCGACCGATCAGTTTGGTCGGGGGCCCGCTACCTAAATTGAAATTCGTAGGTATGCCTTCATACCTGATTTGTGTGAGGATCAAGGCGCACGAAGTTCTACCATCAATTAGGATGGTAGGGTTTTGAAGGTGTCACTCTTAAGGTGGGCTTATGGTGTGCCGGGTGGACTAGGCTTAGTTGAAAATTGGTTTTATCGATTTTGCCGAATGAACTAGGCTTAGTTTTTCGGACGAACCGAGCTTTAAAGCATGCAAGGTGCTGGATAGATTGGGCTTGATAGTTGATAAAGTTCTGGACAAACTGGACTTGACAGTTGATAAGGTGCCGGAAAGACCGAGCTTTGAATTGAGAAAGTTTTGAGTTTGAATGATTATACCCTCATTCTTGTGACATAGTTGAATTAGAGCTCCATGATTCTTGTCAACCAAAGAGGTCAAGTCTTCCTCCAATATAAGTTAAGGTAAGGCGCGAGGACCTAGACTATAGTCTTATACTAGTGTTAATTGATGGGTTATTAATTAATTCTTAAATTCATTAATAACAAATCCACTAACTAATAGCTTTGGCCTAAGGAAGGTCAAAGTGTGATTGAAAGTCGAAAGGATCGACTGTTGAGAACCAAGTCGGGCTTTTACTCAACTAAGGAAGAAGAGTAAAGTTAGACTATATGGACTTAAAATTGCAAAAAGGAGAATAAGAGTTGTTGATGCTTAAGAAGCGCTCGATCAAATAATAAGAGGTGCTTGAAAATGAGGGGAGAGTGCCATATTTATAGGCAAAAAGGGGGTTGAGCCAAGGCAAATTGGCGACGTTAACCTCAGAATCGACATCGTCGAGCTATGGATCGACACTGATCAGGTGTCCCAGTGTCGGCTAGCTCAGCACCTATGTTAGGATAATTGGCGTCGTCGCTAGGGTGATCAACGCAGACCAGTGCATTTTACCAAGATGCCCTTGTCCTTTAGTTTTAGGGTTTTTAGGCTTCTAGAGTTCCATTTGGGGCCCAAATGACATCCGATCAAGCTGATTCTTGCGCCATTGGAATCATAATGGAATTTTTCAAATCCTGGTGCTAAAATCATGGTCAACACAACCCTAAGCCATTTCTTATAATCTAACGAATGAGGATTAGGTTTCTCAAATGATCCATTAACAAAACCTAATTTATTTTTAGCTCTTAAAGCAATAAGCATTAATTGACTCCATGATAGGTAATTTCTGCCATTTAAAGGAACACTTACCAAATTTGATCCCCAAGAATTTGAATTATATAGATTTAGAGGATTACTCTCAGTATTCTTCAAATTCTGAGCAGTAAAGAAGTTGTTAATCTCTTCTGAAGTCATTTCAATGTCAAAATCAAGTAGTTGTAAAAGTAATCAAAGCCAAACAAATGCAAATCAAGATAAATCTGCACTAAACCTGCTCTAATACCATGAACAGGTTGAAACAAGCCAAAAAGCAGTTATCAAAAGAAGAGCAATTACAAAGAAAGCACGTGAATACTTAATTGATCGTATTCTTCTCTATATTGTTCAATGTATTGCTGGTGCTCTTTTATATATAACAAACTTCAACTAGCTAAGAGGAGTCTACTAAGATAGGCTAACTCAACAAAGATAAAACTAACACAGCTAATTAATTTAACTAATTAATAAATTAATAATAAGTTGTCCAAATAGAGCCTTGCTAATGTAAGCAACAGGATGACCCTTCTACATCAAAACAACACCAATATTGTCACTACAAGCATCTATCTTAACAATAAATGGTTTAGAAAAATTGGGTAAGGAAAGAATAGGAGCATAAACCATAGCAACCTTAAGAACATCAAATGCTTTTTGGGTTTCCAAGGTCCATTAAAAGTTATTTTTCTTGAACAATTCAGTTAAAGGCTTAACTATTATCCCATAAGCATGAACAATCATCTATAGTACCCCGTCAATCCTAGGAATCTTCTCAATTACTTAACATTTTGAGGAATAGGCCAATCCTGAACTACTTGCACCTTTTTTGAATCAGTGTGTACTTCTTCCTTTGTAATCTTATGTCCCCAATACTCCACATATGTTGCCCCAAATGAACATTTACTCTCTTTGGTAAACAACAGATGATTCCTCATTAATTGCAAAATAGCTTAGCTTGTAAGTGGTTTATATGATCTTCCTTGGAACTATTGTATGCATGTATATCATAAAAAGAAAAACAAGAATGGATTTCCTCAATAGGGGCTTGAAAACTAAATTCATAAGAGATTGGAATGTAGAGGGTGCATTTGTTAAGCCAAAAGGCATTACTAAAATTCATAGTGACCCTCGTGTGTTTTAAAAGCAGTTTTAGGAATATCATCAAGAAATATTTTGACTTGCCAAATAAGACCAGATATTATTTTTGAAAAAAATCTCAGCTCGTCCTGTAACACCCATCGCCGAATCTCGGGGGACCCAGCGATGAGCGCCACATTCGGTGCCGGAGCACCGCCTTATCTTACTTAATAATCCAAAATATATATTAGAAGTAGCGAAGTTTTCATAAGGAGGCAAGTAATTTTTTTTTAAACAAGGTTTAAGGAAATTCCTACGAAAAATTCCCAAGAGTTTCCCTTAAAATAAAACTTGCCAAACAAATGAAAAACAAGCACTTCCAATATTATAATCCTTCTAACCCCAATACTCCAAATCAACACAAACAGGATACGCAACACTTCTAAATATTCACATGAAGCAATCTTAGGTACTATCACCTTATGAAGTCATTCATTCTCATAATCAATTACTAATAATCATGCTCGTAGAATTCATATAAAAATGATATTTCTTAATTAATTACATACTTCATTAATTTACAATTTAATGTATACAACTCAATCTCTTATAATATTTTAATACATGCCATAATGTATCATACACATGTCCTACCCCAAATAAAATCTCTCTTTTGATCTAAGCCTTCGGTCTTCATATAACATACATCACTCTTAACCTGCGCGTGATAAAAATCGACACGAAGTATAAAAATCAATGGTGCTAAATAATTTAAAAATAACATAAATGAGGTTGCCTAAGTAATAAACTTAAAATATAACATACACTGCTCTTAACCTGCGTATGACAAAAATTGACGTGCTGAGTATAAAACTCAGTGGTGCTAAATAATTATCAATTGAAATATCAAGGAATTGCCAAAGCAGCAAATCTCAAATAAGCTTTAAAATACTTAAATCAAATATACAGTAGGTACCAAAGACGTACCAATTAAATTAAAATCTTTCAAATATCATAAAAAGTTCGTTTCTTAAAAATTAGTTCATAATATGACAAGAGTAAGAAAAACTTCATAAATACAAATACGTCTCCGATTTCTTTATAATAGAATAAAATCACATTTCTTAGTTAAGGGCTCATATATATACAGAAAGAAACATAACTAGATTCGATTTCACTATCACTTAATTGTGGCCTATGAAAGCACCACCACTTATCAGAAACGAGGCATGTGGTAACACCCCTAATGGCCTATGAAAGCGCCACACACTCACATAATAATAAGCGCGTCCGTTTATTCAGAAGGGCTGATAACCCTAGCATATGATCATAGCTTTCACATAACAGAATGGGCTGATAACCCAAACATGCTCATCACTTAGAATAAATCTCATCTTACTATATTTCGATCATGCATACTAGAGCCCAAAACAAAACCATTCTTTTACAAATAACCTTATTACTTATACATAAGTCCTTTAAAAAACATCTCATAGCTTAGTACTTATTATTTCAAAATTACTTAACTTACAACTTGTAAATACTTATCAAATCTTTATTATGTTCCAAACAAAAATTATACTTTCATAATACACATATATACTTAGCTTAAAATACTTAAAACCAACATTTAGCAAAACATTTCATAACTTAATATATTTTCCACCAAAATTTCATAAACTTACAACTTAGGAAAATTATCAAATTTGCATACTTATGCAAAGTAAATTTCCTATTTACAAAACACATATTCAAGATCCTTAATTTGCATTAATTATTTTCTGTAGTTCTTTTTATTAATATGTATTTATAAATTAGTCAAATTTCGAGGGTTTTGTGGATAAATGTACTAAATCAAGAATTTTCAACACTTTAATAACCTTGACCTTTGCTGGGTTTCTAGGGAATAATTGGAGTTGTAGGTCTCCAAATTGAGTGAAATTTAATTCTTTAGAAAGCTAAGACAAAATTCTACAAGTTTCATGAAGGGCTCAAAACCTAATCTTATCATTTTAGGGGGGTCAAAGATAAGAAACTAATTTGGACATACTAGTGGATTGCCATGATAGAATTAGTTTTGGTAAATAAATCATAAATTGAGCTACAAGTATCCAAATTAGACATAAGGAGATGTTTTGGAAAGATTAAAGTAGAGCTACAACTTCCATGAAGGACATAATACATTATCTAGCCATTTTAGTGGCCAAAATGGACAATTAATTCGGATATACAAGTGAGACACCATAACAGAACCATTTTTGGTATTTATATCATAAATTGAGCTACAAGTATTGGAATTGAACATAAGAGGATGTTTTAGAAAGCTAAGAAATAGAGCGACAACTTTCATGAAGAAGTTAGAAACAGATGGAAACTATAAAGGGTCAAAAAATGACTTCTAGTCCCACCTAAGAACACATCTAACACCAAAATTCATCAATTCTAAACAAGTCACATAGAACCCCTAACTTTTCATTTAAAAACATGAATTCTCAAAATCACATTTAAATCTAAAAATTGAAAACTTAATGTTAAACTCTCAAAATTTTGGGAGAGATTGATTGTGATTGGCCCCCGATTTAGGGTATATGTAGCGAATATATAGTGGAGTCCGAATAGTCTATATCAAATAAGGATTCCGAATCCTGATTTACTTCCTATTTAGAGTTATTTTAGGAGGTCTCTTTATTTAATTAAAATAATTTATTATTCTATGTTAATAGTAGTCTCCCATAAGTTATTTGGTCATTTATGTCCAAATGTAATATTCGCAGAGTATTTTCAGAAGTTATTTTATTCATTTATTTATTATTTTTTATGCATGAGATTTTTTTATTTTAATGGAAAATAACTTGATAAATAATGACCCATTGACTGTGCTAGTTAAGTTTAAGTAGTAAAGGTTGTTTACCTTAATATGTTAATTCAGCAAGATAGGTTTTGTCCCTTAGGATGGAGAAAATTGGGTCGCTTAGGACGCTGGTGAACGTGTCCCTTAGGACCTGGAGAATTAGGCTGCTTAAGCTTAGGGAGAGCTAGGCTACTTAAGCCATTAGAGAGCGAGTCCCTTAAGACCGAGAGAGTTAGGTTGTTTAAGCCTCGGGAGAGCTGGACTGGTTAAGCCATTGGAGAATAAGTTCCTTAGGACCGAGAGAGCTAGGCTGTTTAAGCCTCGGGAGAGCTAGGCTACTTAAGCCATTGGAGAACGAGTTCCTTAGGACCAAGAGAGCTAGGCTGCTTAAGCCTCGAGAGAGCTAGGCTACTTAAGCCTGGGGAGAGTTAGGTTGCTTAGGCCATTGGAGAATGGGTGCCTTAGGACTGGGAGAGTTAGGTTGCTTAAGTCTCGAGAGAGCTAGGCTGCTTAAGCCTCGGGAGAGCTAGACTGCTTAATCCTCGAGAGAGCTAGGCTGCTTAAGCCATTAGAGAACGGGTCCCTTATGACCAGGAGAGCTAGGCTGCTTAAGCCTTGGGAGAGCTAGGCTGCTTAAGCCTTGGGAGAGCTAGGCTGCTTAAGCCTGGGGAGTGCTAGGTTCTTAAGCCTTGGGAGAGCTTCGGGAGAGTTAGGCTGCTTAAGCCTGGGGAGAGCTAGGTTGGTAAGCCTTGGGAGAGCTAGGCTACTTAAGCCATTGGAGAATGGGTCCCTTAGGACCGAGAGAGCTAGGCTACTTAAGCCTCAAGAGATATGTTTCTTATGTCATTAGAGAACGGGTCCCTTAGGACCGAGAGAGCTAGGCTACTTAAGCCTAGGGAGAACGAGTCCCTTAGGACCGGGAGAGCTAGGTTGCTTAAGCCTCGGGAGAGCTAGACTGCTTAAACCTGGGGAGAGTTAGGCTGCTTAAGCCATTAGAGAATGGGGAGAACTGGGTTGCTTAGGCCATTGCAGAATAGGGAGAACTGGGCCACTTAGGCCATTGGCGAACAGGGAGAACTGGGCCACTTAGGCCATTGCCAAATGGGAAAAAATGGTCCGCTTAGGCCATTGGCGAACAGGGAGAACTGGGCCGCTTAGGCCATTGGCGAAAGGGGAGAACTGGGCCGCTTAGGCCTTAGGCCATTGTCGAACAGGGAGAACTTGGCCGCTTAGGCCATTAGCGAACAGGGAGAACTTGGCCGCTTAGGCCATTGGCGAACGGGGAGAATTGGCCAACGAGGAGAATTGGGCCGCTTAGGCCATTGGAGAACAGGTAGAATGGGGTCGCTTAAGCCATTGCCGAATGAAGAGAACTTGGTCGCTCAAGCTATGGGCGAACAGGGAGAATCGGCAAACGGGGAGAATCAGCAAACAGGGAGAACTGGGCCGCTTAAGCCTTTGGAGAGCAGTATGGTTGCATATAGACACAAAAATTTTAAGTAAGGTCCTTCAGGAAAAACTTGAGGCTTCATGTCCTTTGTTGTTATTGAAGGGCATGATGCGCCAAGTGAAAAAACCTGAGGCCCTATCATATTTTATTATTTCAAATAATGAAACTTTTACACATCGTAAAATGAGTAAGCACAATATGCTCGTTTAAGATCGTCAGCATTCCATGTTCTAAGTAGCTCGGCTCCTTTGATTTCTCTCTTTGATCTTCTTCAGCACCCAACTTTATGCTCCTTCCTTTCTCTATTTCCCATGTGACTAACTCGCCCACTAGCTCAGGACCTGAATCCCCTTTGTGTCTAGGAATATCGAAAGGAGGGTGCTATGTGGGTTGATCAGTTGATTCTTTCTCTGGCATCCACATGATTGGTAGGCTCAATGGCAGTCCCTTTAGAGCTACTACATATGCTTCTCTTGCTGCTCTTTGGTCACCTCTCACAGCCACCACTTCGCCCCCGTCTGAGTAAAATTTCATAGTTAAATATCCGATGCTCATTACCGCTTCTAGCTCATACAAAGCAGGTCTTCCCAATATTGTGTTATATGGAAACTAGATGTCCAATACCATAAATTCCACTTTGAATCTCCTTGAAGCATTTTCACCACCGAGCTCCATATCTATATCAATTGCTCCCGCCACCTATACTGGCTTGCCTGCTAAACCAACTAGAGGAGTTCGAACTGGCTTGAGTTTTGTCAGATTTAATTTAAGGGTGTTGAATACTTCGTCATCATATTAACTGCACTACCTCCATCAACTAGGATTCTTTTCACCAAAAATTTTTCCAAGACTCCTTCAATTACCAGGGCATCATTGTGTGGTGTGCAGATATGTTCTCCATCAATGTCAGAGAACGATATTGGTGATCTCAGGGTAGGCTTATGTTGAGGTATAATGGAGTATATTTCTCTGGCTCTCCGTTTCCTTGTTGAATTATTGTCAGCACCCGCCAAACCACTGAAGATAGTGTGAATGGTCCCCAGAGTTTGATCGCCCCTGTTTGATCTGCTGGGTTGTCCTCCTTCTTGCCTGTCATTTCCCGCAAACTGCTTCAGCTCGCCCATCTATATGAGGCGCTCTATCTCCCTCTCAATTGCCAGCAAGCATCAGTTTCATGACCCACATCCCTGTGGAACTCACAATATTTACTTTTATCTCTATGGCCTACCGCATCTTCCCTCATCTTCTTGGGAAACGAGCATTGGATCTGATCACCTTGCTCTCGGATCCAAGATAAGATCTCCGAGCGAGTTTTGTTCACTGGGGTGAACTCTGAGTCCCGTGGAAGCTCATCTTTCCTGGTGTAAGGAGTTTGGACTGAGTAACTTGTTCTGAGGGGTCGAACGGGCAATCTCCTTCTAGGTAAGTGCCTACCTCTAGGTGGTGAATGTCTTCTAGATTTGAATTTTTCCTCCGGGGCTGACTTATGTTGCTGTTGGACCTCATAAGCTTCATCCAGTTTGGTGTACTTATGAGCCCTTGCCATGAGCTCGACCAAAGTCAGAGGTGGATCAATACTCAGGCTTTCAAACAATCTATTCTACTTGCAATTTTTAGCCATTGCACTAATAGCTACTTCATCATTCAAGTTCTCCACCTACATAGCTACCTTTTGAAACCTAGCCCTATATTGGCGTAATGTTTCACCATCTTCTCTCTTCAAGTCCACTATATCAGATGAAATTTTCTTAGATGGAATGCAGGTAATAAACCAAGCTCGGAATGCCACGGCTAACTGTGAAAAAGAGTGAATAGACCCCGCTTTAAGTGTTTGGTACCACTCTTGTGCAACACCATTGAGAGTGATCGGAAAGACCTTGCACATCAAATCTTCTGAGTTGGTTTGCAAATACATGATGGTTCAAAAAGTGGCCAGGTGGCTTCTGGGATCGGTATAGCCATCATAAGATTGAAAAGTGGAAAGTTTTAACTTAGGTGGGAAAGCTGCGACCAGTATGGTGGGAGATAAGGGTGAGTCTTGACGAAGGCCATAATTTTCGTTCTCTTTTGATTCCTTGCATTCTCATACTAACTCATTAACTACATCTCTGAGGTTTGCCTCATCCAAGATCTGAGTGTGACTAACCTCCTGATCACGAGGATGGGTAGATTTTGATTCCACTTCCTGGTACCAATCGGAGAGGGAGTGAGTTGGGTGTCTGGGAGAAGGCGGATGAACCTTTCCTTCATTAAGGAGTGGATCTATGGGTTTAGGGGGTGTAATGGGATCGCCACCGAGTGTTGAGCTCTCTTGGATAATTTTCAATACGGTGGTAAATTGGAAGTAAGCTTGAGCCAAGGTGGCTGCTACTTGGGGATCGGTTACAGGTGAGAGAGTCAGGGTGATTGGATGGCCAGGTTTGCCTTGTTCATTGGTTCGATTTTCCATGTTAGGATTTTTAGCTGGGTTGGCGGCCATAAAGGATGGAGAGCTGAAGATTGGCTAGGTTTAGGAGAGATTCATTGTGATTAGCCCCCAATTTAGGGTATATGTAGCGTATATATAGTAGAGTCCGAATAGTTTGTATCAAATAAGGATTTTGAATCCTGATTTATTTTCTATTTAAAATTATTTTAGGAGGTCTCTTTATTTAATTAAAATAATTTATTATTATATGTTAACACTTAAAAAATGAAAGGAGAAGGAAAGTATTATTGCACTAACCTTAAAATTAAGCTTGAATAAGCTTAGAAAGCCTTAATTATTCCTTAATTTTTTCCTTCCCTTTAGAGGATGGTTCTCCAACCTCTTCAAAGTAGGAAAAACAACCATTAAAATCAAGTAATAACAAAAGAAGAAGATGGAGCATGATTTAAAGTATAACTGTATGTCTAAACTATGAATTTCACTTACTAATTCACAAAATTCAAATTTCACAACTTACTTAATTTGTAGCTTTCCTTCAAAAGTCTTAGTTTCAATATCCAATTCTTACTCTTTTAACTTAGTTCTTAAAGTTTAATTACTAATCTAAGATTTAATCACATTAAATGCATTTAATATTATATAATAATAATATATATTAATTATTAGGATCATGTGCTGAAAATAAAATTTTAACAATTAAAATTTTATATTTTGATATTTTCAAAATCAATTTATGAATAAAATAATTTTATTCATATATCAAATCTTATTAAAACTAATTTTAAAAATTATAAAATTATTTCATAATCAATTTTACTAATTCTAATCATATTAGAACTAATAAACAAATCAATTTATTCAATTTATTCCATAATCCAATTAGGAATAAATTCTTAAAATAATTTTATTACAAATTAAACTCTTTTAATTTTCTTTTTCTAAAAAAATTAGAAAAATATTCTAAATTCAATTTTAAACTGACAATTAATTTTATTGGTCCTCAAATTTAATTAATTCGAAATTAATTAAAATACCCAATTAAAACTAATATCAGGACTAAATTGAAATAGATTAAAAACAGATTTGGACCCATTTGCATAACTCAAAAACTTACAAGGACCATGATGCAACTTTTGCATCTTCTTTTCCAAACAGCAGCAACGGGTTTCGTTTGAAACCTAGCGCCGCCAACCAGAGAAGTTTCGGCTTCTCCAGCTTCGGCGACTGCGCCAGCATCGCCAAGAGACAGGTCCACGGTGGTTGGACCACCACGGCCACTCTCACCTCGGCTATACAGACTCTGTCTCGTCGAAAAAACGTTTTTCATAATTTTTTTTTTGAAAACCAAAAACACAGCAACGTTGCAGCATCATCATGCCATCGCCAGAGCTTCGCAGGGAGGGGCGCGCGTCCAGGCGAGCCAGACGAAGCGCTGCCCTTGCGGCTCTACGGTGGCCGGTGGTCCGGCGATGACAGCAACGAAACTATTGTCTGTTCTTTAACAAATGAATTTCCTTTTTTTTTATTATTAAATCAAATTAATAGAAAACCATATCTAAAAATTTAACAAAACTCAGATTTGATTTTATTCAAATATCAGCTTTCTGCACATGAATTAATTTAAAATTAATCCCAACAATCAATATATTATTTTACACCTTAAACGCTTAAATGATTACTTTAATACCACTGTTGGATTTCAATATTAAATATGCGCAGTGGAATAATACAATTAAATCAAATTAATTATACCAATAAGGATCAGTTTAAACGAATAAAATAATAAAATTGTTTAGAATAATACCTCTTTCGCAGATTTTTTGAAACTTCAATCTATAGGGTTAGGTTGTCGCAAACCACAAACCGTCCAAACATTCGGCCTCTAGCAGTATCCGCATAAATGGACAATCGAAAAACTCTAAAACTACTTTTACAGTGTTGAGAGATTAGAGCATACGATGATGCTAGAGCATACGATGGTGCTAGAGCATACGATGGTGCTAGCTATCGCAGACTCTCTGTTTTGTTTTGTGACTATGAGCAACAACTCTTGTTCCCACGTTCAACTCATGTACGTCTATACTGTTTCTTAAACTTTATATAGGAAGACCTTAAGTCATAAATAAATAAATTATAATTATTTATTTAAACCTTTTAAATAAATAAATTATAACTAAACATATATATGCTTATTTATTTATTTAAACAATTTAAATAAATAAATCATAATACATATATTATTAGGATTTTTAATTTAATCAATTATATTTATTTATTTAACCATTTAAATAAATAAATCATAATTGAAATATTAGATTTATTTAATCTAAAATTTATCATAATAAATTTTAGATACAAATCAATTAAGTCAATACTTAATAATCTAGGTAAAATTGTAATCAAATATAAATTACAATTTTATTCTTAACTCTACAAAACTTATTTGTAATCAAGTCATACTTCATTCGATTTCTCATTTTTACTTTCTCATATCAATTTTTATATGTGTGACCTTCTAGATTCTAAATATATTGGCAACAAATATTAACTAATTAATATTTGAAGATTAAATACATTGTCTAGCAATATGTCAAGACTACTCAAATATTTGAAAAGTCAAAGTGGTTTGACTTAACCTTCAGTGCATGATTTATCAATATAATTAATATCCCTTCATCATTAATGTTCTGATTTAGTAATTAGGCATGAAGTGTATCTGCTTTAGTAAATCATGTTAGTTTTCTTAACCTTAGCTATTGATCAGTTGAATGAAATTCCAAATCTCATTTGCTAATTTCATTCCACCTTGCGAAGGGATTTTTTAATCAATATTAGTAGAGAATAATTAGGACATTTTTCCTATTTTACCTATAGTGATGAATCCTCTCTTGATTACACAAGTATCTCCATACAGTTCCTATTATGTCCAATTAATCGTTGCTTATTATTCATATAATGAATAAAGTGAATAAAGAATCAAAACATAGTCATCCCTATATAAGACAGCTTAGTAATCTCAAGTCATAGAATCACTCACACAACCATCACTTGAATATTCTATAGACACAGGTAACTCTCCATATGAAATTCTCATGCAGGTCAATTCAGTGGACTTGTTTAAATAACAAGCACCTACATATTAGTTTTAGATATCACACATATCTAAGCTTATGAGAACAGCTGCTTCCCTAAGGAAAAAACATAATATGTATTAATCTCAACAGCTCTAATCATCGTCTAATAATGAGGAGAACATCGACCAGAAATATTTAAAGACATTGCTTTAATGCAAATATAAAACTCATAATTATAACCACATTATAATTTATTTTGCAAAGCAGTATTGTCTCATGGATTTTATCTTTTACTAAGATTCAATCGATATAATATAAAAGATAAATAAATGTCTTTTATTAATAATCAAATATTTATTACATGAAATATTATATCTCAAAATATAACCAATCAAATTGGCTATAGGGCATAAAATTAACATAAGCTTAGAAAGTCTTATTCCTTAGCTTTTTTCTTCCTTTTAAAGGATAGTTCTTCAACCTCTTCAAAGTAGAAAAATCAACCATTAAAATCAAACAATAACAAAAGAAGAAGATGGAGCATGGTTTAAAGTATCAACTACATGTCTAAACTATGAATTTCACTTACTAATTCACAAAATCCAAATTTCACAACTTACTTGATTTGTAGATTTCCTCCAAAAGTCTTAGTTTCAATCTCCAATTCTTACTCCTTTAGCTTAGTTCTTAAGGTTTAATTACTAATCTAAGGTTTAATCAAGTGATTTTGGGGTAGTTTTTTTAGTAGAGAAATTGAAGAAAATGGAAGACAATAAGAAGAGAGAAAGTGGCGTTGGATGAAGAAGAAGGAGATGGAGTAGTGTTGGTAAGTATTGATTTTAAGTAGCAAAGTCAAACTTGGCTACTAATTTTATGTCAAATGAATGGCTAGAATTAAGTCTCTAGTATTCTCATCCAAGGGCTCCAAATATTCACCAAATAATTCTCCTCCAATTATTATTTAACTCCACCATTTTATTAACTTAACTCCATAAAAATAATTCCTCAATTATTCCTTAACATACTACAGTAGAAAATACTATTCATCAAATACTTGAATTCTCTAAAAATATTCGTGAAATATTTTCCACCCATTTAAATCATATGGTCCAAAAATATTAAATAACATAATGGACATCAATAGTAATTTTTCTAGACCAAAATAATACAAAGTTCTGGACTGATGTTACTATTCACAAATCGATAATCTACTATTCACCAATAATTTATTACTTACTTAATCATGAACAATTTATATCTTAACTTAAATTAATTAAGACTAATCACAAAAGTCTAATTACTCCATAAATATTAATCACGTTCAATATCATTATCGAGTTCAAATAAAATATTATTTATCTCTCGGGTGATATCATTCATGATCCGACCAAATAATATCATTTTAATATCGAAAATTTTGGGGCGTTACAAAAATTTTGTGAGAGATTGTATATATATTAAGTTTGTAAAATTAATAGAGTGTGTGACTAATTAAGAAATATTATTTAAGTCAATTTTAAGTGTATGGTTATTAGCAATTAATTCTTGAATGGATGACATTATAAAGTGATGGAACTTAAGATGGTTTCATGTGAATATTTGGAAGTGTTGTGTACCCCATTGTATTCATTGGGAGTATTGGAGTTTGGAGGATTATATTTGGAAGTGCTTTGTTTTTCATTTGTTTGGCAATTTTCATTTTTTAAGGAAAAACTCTTGCGAATTTTTCGTAGGAATTTTCTTAAACTTTTATTTTTAAAATCATATTACTTGCCTCCTTATAAAATCTTAGCCATTTCAAATATATATAATTTAAGACTATTTAGTAAGATAAGGCGGTGCTCCGGCACCTAATGTGGCACTCGTCGTTCGGTCCTCCAAGATTTGGATGGTGGGTGTTACATTTATGACACTTCTAAACAAATTTTTTGCAATCTGATCGCATGCTCAACCAATAATAAGCCTGATTGGTGATCTTATGGGCTAGAGCATCTCTTTCATGTAGGGGCCTTCTTCTCCACCGTGTACCCATTCCATGATCTACTGAGATTCTACTTTGGTTACGCGCCTGAGATGTGCTTGGTTCCATGTCCATTTGTACAAGATTTCATCCTTGTAGAAGCAACTCTTCGATAGCTCCAGAAGGGTCCTCTTGTTAGACTTAGAGGCGCTTTTAGGGAATTCTTAATTGTCTAACTAGGTCTAGATATCCTAGTACCAAGGCTTACCATCGACGAAATGGAGATTACAGCAGTAGGCTGGCTATTGATGAATCTGAATATTTAGAAATTTGATGACCATGTCGAGGCTGGTATCAACCATAGAGGCAAGTGCTGCTAGTGCATCGGCAAATTGATTTTTGGCCCGAGGCAAATAGTGGAATGATAATTCTTCGAACTGATAAGCCAAATGATCTAGGCACTGGAGGTATGGGATCAAACGCTGCTCTTTTGATCTTCCATTTCTTAAGTGCTTGAGAGACTATCAGGATGGAGTCCCTATAGACTATTAGACGTCTGATCTGAATACTCAGAGCTGCTTCTAATCTAGTGATTCAAGCTTCGTATTCTGCTTCATTGTTAGTGACCTGAAATGTCAACTTAATACAAAAGGGTAGTCTTTCTCCATCTGGAGTCACTAAGACCATGTCGACGCCATAACCCTAATGGTTAGCGATCCCGGGTAATGCATCTTTCACTGATTTGTTTGAATCTATGAGATGTCTTCATCTAGAAACCTAATGTTTGCTACATCAGCATCACTGGGAGATGCAGCTAAGTGATCTGCTATCAGACTGCCTTTAATTTCTTTCTTCGAAACAAATTTCAAGTCAAATGCTGCAAAGATAGTAGCCCATTTAGCCATCTTATTGTCCAGAATTGGCCTCTCCATAAGGAGTTTCAATGGACTATGGTTAGCAATGATGTGGGTAGTGTAGGAGCAAAGATAATGCGGGAGCTTGATGCAAACCCATGCCAAGGCTAGGCATAGCTGTTCGATCTTGCTGTACTTCAATTCTACTTTCAGCATTCACTTACTCAGATAGTAAATTACATTTTCCTTGTGAGAATCTAGTGCTTCTTGTGCTAGCATAGCCCCAATGGCTTCATCTGTTACTGATAGGTAGAGAAGGAGTGACTTTCCAGGTCTGGGAGGCTGGAGAATCGAAGGGTTGATTAAGTATGCTTTGATCTATTCAAAGGCTTTCTAGCACTAGTTATCCCAAGCTTTTAGGGTATCTTTTCTCAATTTCTTAATGATTAGCCCATAGGTGTCTACCAGGTGTGAGATAAATCGACTAATATATTGAAGGCGACCAAAGACCCCCTGATCTCCTTTTCTGTTTTAGGAGGTTACATCTCAATGATGGCTTTGGATTTTGCTAGATCAATCTCAGTCCCTTTCTTGAAAACCATGTAGCCCAAGAAGATACTAGATGGAGCTCTAAAGAGACACTTGGCAGGGTTGAGTTTCAGACTGTATTGTCGAAGTCTAGAAAAGAATTGCTCAAGGGCAATTAGGTGGATTGGTCCATCCCTAGTGTGGACAACCATGTCATCAACGTATATTTCCACATTATTATGCATTAAGTCATGGAAGATCGTGGTATCCATCCTTTAATAAGTGGCACCAGAATTCTTCAGACCAAACAACATCATCCTATAGCAGAAAGTACCCCACTCTGTGATGAACGAAGTCTTTGGCTTATCTAGCTGATTGGCTGGTATCTGATTATACCCTGCATAAAGATCTGTGACTAAAATCACATTAGACCCTGCCATTCTGTCAACAAACAGGTCGATATGTGGTAGAGGGAAGTCATCCTTAGGATAAGCCTTGTTCAGATCCCAGTAGTAGATGCAAATTCTGATCTTGCCATCTTTCTTAGGAACTAGGACTATGTTGGCCAACCAGGTCAGATAATCAATGGGCTCTATGAAGTTGTTCTCCAATAACTTGGCTGTTTCCTCCTTGATTCTGAGAGAGATTTCTAGTTTTTAGCTCTGGATTTTCTGTTTCACTGGCTTGATGTGATCATAAGTGGGGATCTTATGAATGGCAATGTCAGGATTGATACCAGTCATATCACTGGCTGTCCATGTAAAGCAATCTGAATACTACTTGATGAGCTTTGTCAACTCCCATTTACAATCACATTCATGCACAATAAATGTATGCTTTGGTTCATTTTCTATGCCAATGTTTATTTGCTCTTTAGTTATTTTTAATTCTTTTTTTCATTTTCTTTTTTTATTTTACCAGCAATCTCATTCAGGATGGAGAAAGGATAACAAGAAAACTGAAACTTTTTATTATTAACAAAGGTGCCATGATCGGCGTTTGCACTGAGTTCTACAAAGAGGTCTCCTATTTTTGATAAGGAAGACAAAGAAGACTCAAATGACTCAGAAGACTCTGAACTGGACCTTGACTCAAGTTCTGTTTGTGACTCAGGTTTAGGTTTAAGTAGAAGGAAGGTTGAGTGCTTTATGTGCTCCTCTAGGTACCAATTTTGTAAAGGTTCTTGGATGGGTTGTATGAAGTTTGTGGGGTTTGGTTCAACTTGTTTAATAATCATGCAAAGGTCAAAGAGAGATGTCTCCGTGTTGTCCTCCCAATTGGTCTGTAGTTTGAAGGGAGGTTCACGATCTATTACTAAGCCTAACATAAAAAAGAAGTTCAAAACTAGGGATTAGTCTTTTGGTTAAAAGGCAAGACCATGGTTCTTGAAAGAAATAATAGGGTTTTGATTCCCCCTCTTTGGTAAAGTAACCGTTAAGGGTTTTGAAGTATGGGCACATCAGAATGTCCCTTATTTCACCTCTCATTATCGCCTTCTACTTGGCATCTTCCACCTCCTCTTGGTCTTCATCCGTCAACTTGAATCCAAGACCAAAAGGGGGTTCAGCAATCGGATACTCAGTAAAGGAGGCCAAACCCTGCTGGTTGCGGCCTAATCCTAATCCTAGAAAGTAACACATGGTTCTCAACATGTTAGCCACCATAGGGTTACTGTAGGGATCAAAGTCCATTGGAAAATTTTCTTTACCCAGCTCTGCCTCGATAAACTAAACTGAATCAAATGAGAACCCTAAAAATGGATAGACTGTTGTCCTAGGCTAAATTTCCAATAGTGGAGCCAAAGAGGGAATTTTTAATTTTCTCGTTGAGTCTCCTTTGACTGTCACCATTGCATTTCCATGGGGGAATTTCAGCTTTTGATGTAGAGAGGAGGCTATTGCCTTAGCCTTATGAATCCATGGCCTTCTTAGAAGTAGGTTGAAGTAGGCCAGGACGTCCACTACCTAAAAGGGGATAGTCATTATTGCGGGCCCGATTGTGACCTTTGGTTCGGCCACGCCCAATACCTCCCATCTGGTGTTGTCATATGCCCTCACTATCTGATCAGAATGCATAAAGTCTTCAGCAGTTAACCCTAGACAACTAGCTACCTTTAGACGATAAACATTCAGTGTTGCCTTATTGTCTACTAGAGTAAAAGGAACTGTTTTACCCCTGGCTTGGATTGTGACTTAGAAAGCATGGTTGTGATCTCCTCCAGCAGGATCTCATGGTTTGAGAAGTAGAGAACCACCAAAGCTTCTAGAGTGATATTAACAATTCTCTGACACTGATTCATCACCTTGACCAGAGCTTGGCGATGTACGAAGGAAGATTGAATAAACCCCCATATAGAAATGTTGGCCTTGTTTTTCTTTAATTATTCCAAAACCAAATTCTTAGGATGAGGTCCGGAGCTTGAACTGGGCATGTCTTTGGCCAAGGTGGCTGGATTGGGCAAAGCTTCTAGACGAGGAGATGGGTATTGTCTCTCACTCTAAGTGATAGCATTGATTTCCTCAAGTACATCATTTAGGTCTATAATGCAGCACGAGTTGTCCATGATTGGGCAGATTAGGGAGGCTAAGTCAAAGTTTGGCTCCTAGTGAATCATGTGAATGTTGTTTTGATGTTAGGGGAGTGGGTTGGTGTTTATGTTTGGTCTGGGTTGAACAGGGAGTATTTGGCCATTGGTCCTTGATGGAAAGAGCAAAAGGAGTTAAGGTTATAGTCTTTTGGAACTGAATTTGGTAGGGGTCTAGTTCCAAGGGCTGTATCAATTTGTCATCCATAGCCTTCTAAAAGATAAATGAGAGGGGAACCCCAAGATCCGTGAACTTGCATCTGTCTGGTCGAGCAATTAGTCTTGGTGAAGGAGGGGGTTGTTGTCTCTGGCATGCCAAATTGGCCACCTCACTGCATTTTTTAGGGGTAGGGACTGTATGATAGCTGGTATGTGGCTTCTTATATCTGGAGGAAGAAGCTTGATCCTCTTTTAGTTGTGGTGGCAATGAGAGCTCGAAAGTCTAAAAGATACTGAGTCTTGAGGTGACTTTGATAAGGGGGGAGTAGGTTCTTGACTATAATGTCAATCTGTTCCCGTTCTGAGGGACAATTGAGCATCTGAGCAGCTTTAACTCTTCATCTTGTAAGAAAGGAAGAGAAGGATTCCTAAGCTCCCTATTTGGTAGTCTCCAAGTCTCTTCTAGTAATGTCAACCTCCATATTGCAGTGGTACTGCTGGTTGAAGGCATTAAATATCTCATCCCAAGTCTTCTTCTTAGCATTGTCCAGAGCAACAAACCAGCAAAGAGCAGCACCAGTGAGGGATTATTAGAAGAGCTGAGCCATGAGCCCATTGGTCATACCAAGAGGAGTGAGGGCACCCACATACATTTTCATATGAGTTTTGGAGCATGTGGTGTCATCAAACTTGTCCATGGCGGGCATCTTGAACTTCAAAGGCAGCCTGGCCTTTAGAAAAAGTGGGAGAGAGTATACATCAATCAAGTCTTGGTACTTCTTGATGTTTTTCAGAAACTTCTCAAAAGAGTCCATCTTCTCTAATTTCTTCCTAACCTCTGGAGGAGCGAAATCATTCCCTGTTTGGCTCAGGGTGGCAGTCGCATTAGATGTGGCCCTTATCTCAGGAATCGACCCTCGAGCAATCTGGTCGTCATTGGATGGAATAGCAGGATGGTCATCAGATCCATCGGTCTAGTAGGGAGGGGCATTGCCATTCTGACTAGCAGTTATGAAGGTCCTGACTTCCCCTAGAATAGTCTCTCTCTAGGAAGCAATGGTATTCTAAAGGGAAGCATCCTGCTCTGTTAGCATAGTATGAAAATGGGTCTCTTATTCTTGGAGCATCTCTTTCATTAGTGCTCTAAAATCATTGGGTAGAGCCATTGTCGTTGTCGTTCTCTAGTAGAATCAAACAAAGAAGGGTATCAGTACATATCCATTATAGAAGTTCAGTACTTAGGTCAGGGTTTGAGGTTTTTTAGTGATCTTTGGTGATTAGGTCAAGTTTGAGGCTTTGGTGAAGTTGGAAGAAATGCATGAGCCAAGATTTGAGGGCATAAGTCGGGCATTGCCCTAAGTTTAAGGAAAAGAGGGTGCTTAGGTTTGATATAAGGCTTTCTAGTATTTTGAGGTGCTCAGGTTTGATTTGAGACTTTGTGGTAAATCTAAGGTGCTTAGGTCAGGTTTTGAGGCTTTTGGGATAATCTGAGGGTGCTCAGGTCAGGTTTGAGGCTTTGGATATCTTTAATGCTCAGGTCTATTTTGAGGCTTTTTTTGGTAATGTGAGGTACTCAGGTCAGGTTTGAGGTTTTTCGGTGTAGTTGGAAGCAATTCACGAGCCAAGATTAGAGGGCATAACTTGGGCATTGTACCCAGTTTGAGGAATGAAGGTGCTTATTTTTTATTTAAGGCTTTTGGGATAATCTGAGGGTGCTCAGGTCAGGTTTGAGGCTTTTGAGTTAGATCGGATATTTCTCCTCTAGTAGGGATTAGCATTTGGGATACCACTAGATTGGTGTTCAGGTTACCACTAGAGGTGTTTGGTTACCACTGATTGGTGTTTAGGTTACCACTGGATGTTGTTTCGGATACCACTAGATTGATGTTTAGGTTACTACTGGATGGTGTTTGGTTACCACTGGATGGTGTTTGGGATACCACTAGATTGGTGTTTAGGTTACCAATGAATGGTGTTTGGGTTACCACTGGATTGGTGTTTAGGTTACCACTAGATTGTTACTGTTTATTCAATCTCTTGGTCCACAACATGTAATATGTGAGTACTTGAATGTTATGCCAAAATGGTTTCGCGATGTAGGGTGTATATAATCCTAGGGATCAAATTTAGGGGAATTACATGCTTTTGGTGGCTTGGTTTGAGGGTCCCATCTGCTAGAGTTGGTATATACCTTATCATTTGACCATGTCATATCAAATGGAATGATTGGTACGCCAAACCCTTTACCCTACCGTAAGGAACGGAGGTACGTAGGATGAGTGAGTAGCCTTCTCGACCCAGGACAGCTCTAAGGAAGATTGTCCTAAAGTGATAATGGCAACTCAATTTGCTTATCTCTACGACAGGAAAGGATCCCAAATGGCGCATCTGTATGTACGCAAGGTGATTTTGAACTTGACCTAAATTGGAGATCTGAAACCTAATTCATAGTCCTCTTACTATATTTTTTAATTTAAAAATGTTTTAACGATCCCCAGTAAAGTCACCAGCTTGTGAGCCCCCTCCTAGGCACTATGAACCAGACCTGCTATTGTGGATGCCCGACTGGATGTACCGTTGGCCGGTTCATCACGAAAGAAACTGGAAAACATCCGATACTGGTCGAAACCCTACTATGGTCCTTTCTTAGTTAATTTTTTAGGTTAGTCCTGTATACGGCTAGTTGATCTGATTATCAATTTTACAAGTTTTAAGGCTGTATTTAGCGCCTAAGTGGTGTCTAGTTGGCTCTTTAGAGCGCTTTGACTGTGTGTAGTGTGTGAGAGTTGCCACCTTACTTTTTTTTATTTTTGGAAAAAATATAAAATAAAAACCCCGTGATTGACTCCTTTATGTATGCCACAAGGGATAAAATGGATTAGCCTCGAGTCATTGGGTTCAGGGACTAGGTTTTTAGTTTCATTATGTGGATCAACAGTTTGGGTTCAAGTCAAAATCAAAATTATTACTTTGCATGAATGTCAAATTATCGATGCATGGGCATACTCATAATGCATGTCAATATAAAAATATAGTGCATTAAGTAAGCAGATATAAAGGTGTGTATTTCGAAGGGAAGCCCCACTCTAGCCTCATTATCGAAGAGTTCTAAGTCATGCAACAGATTCCTCTAAGTCCCGACCTATTAGTTCGGTTGGGGCCTGCTACCTAGGCTGAAATCTATAGGTATGCCTTTGTACCTCGTTTGTATGAGGATCAGGGCACACGAAGTTCTACCACCAGTTAGGGTGGTAGGGTTTTGAAGGTGCCACTCTTAGAGTGGGCTTACTGGGGCTCCGGCTGATTTTGGGCTTAATTTTGAAAACTAGTTTTGATTTTGATGGCTGGACCGAGCTTAGTGTGCCAGAGGGACCGGGCTTAAAGCATGCATAGTGCCGATTGGATCGGGCTTAACAGTTGGTAAGGTGTCAGATGGATTGGGCTTAATTAACAAAGTCTGAGTTGAGTGATTACACCCTCGTGCCTGCTACCTAGGTTGAAATCTATAGGTATGCCTTCGTACCTCGTTTGTGTGAGGATCAGGGCACACAAAGTTCTACCACCAGTTAGGGTGGTAGGATTTTAAAGGTGCCACTCTTAGAGTGGGCTTACTGGGGCTTCGGCTGATTCTAGGCTTAGTTTTGAAAACTAGTTTTGATTTTGTCGACTGGACCGGGCTTAGCGTGCCAGAGGGACCGGGCTTAAAGCATGCATAATGCCGATTGGACTGAGCTTAACAGTTGGTAAGGCGTCAAATGGATTGGGCTTAATTGATAAAGTTTGAGTTGAGTGATTACACCCTCATGATGCAGCCAGATTGCAGCTCCACGGTGTGTTGTCGACCAAGGAGGTCGAGTCTTCCTCCAATATAAGCTAAGGTAGGGTGTGAGGTCCCGTAATTAGTCTTATATAATATTATTAAATGATGAATTATTAATCAATCGATAGATTTGATTAATAATTAATTACACAATTAGTAGCTTTGGCCTAAGGAAGGTCAAAGTGTAAGTGACAGTCAAAAGGATTGACTTTTGAGAACCGAGTCGAGCTTTAAACTCAACTATGGAAGATGAGCAAAGTCAAACTCTTTGTAGTAGAATCGTATAAGAGAGAATAAGAGTCATTGATTCTTGAGAAGCGTTTGATCAAGCAATAAGAGGTGTGTGAAAGTGAGGGGGAGTGTGCCTTTATAGGCAAAGGGGGGATGGCTGAGCCGGCTTGGTCAACCCTAGCCACCCACCCCTAAAACGGTGCCGAAAACCTCTTTTTTAACACTGATGGGGAGCCCCGCCGACAGCCTGGTCGGCGCCGTCGCTTGGCTTCCTGCAACGATCCGGGCAATTTACCAGGATGCTCCTCTCCTTTGGTTTTTTGGGTTTCTAGGCTTCTGAAAGTCCATTCAAGGCCTAAACGACATCCGATCAAGTTGATTCTCACGCTATTGGAATTGTGGCAGAATTTCCTAGAGCTTAGTGCTGAAATCATGGTCAACACTATATTTTTTACTATTACTGGTCAAAATGCACGACATTGACTTGTGGGAGACAAATTTCAACACTCCATATAAACAACATCCAAGCATTTTTTATATGCTATTCATTCTCTTGCAAAACATCTAATTGTTCCTCCATCATTTGGAGATACTCCAAAGATAAAATATAATGGAAAATATTATCCATTTTCAAGGTACAATCTCTTCAGAAATTTTTTTATTTATAAAGAAATATATCTATAATTTTGTTCTCTCTTATCGATATTGTTATTTTTAATACTAGGGTCTGTGTGAGCAATTGATGGTATGCACATTTCTACTCGTATTCCAACTGATCATCGAATTCCATACTGTGGTAAAAAATTTGAGCCAACTCAAAATATTATTTGCACTTGCTCAT
Source organism: Jatropha multifida (assembly GCA_948099535.1). NCBI lineage: Eukaryota > Viridiplantae > Streptophyta > Magnoliopsida > Malpighiales > Euphorbiaceae > Jatropha > Jatropha multifida. Next base: position 28,314 of record CANUEX010107275.1, read on the forward strand.
TTGATATGCACTTTGCTGTTGTCATGACTGGCTGGGAAGGAATGACAAGAGTTTTCTAAAAAATGGTTACTAAGCCAAAAAATAAATTTCATGTGCCACAACAAGGTAAATATTATTTAGTGGATTTTGAATGTACTAATATGCGCAGTTTTGTTTCACCATATCATGGAGAATGTTAACACTTATATGATTATAAAGATGAACAAAATCCATTATCTCTAAAAGAATTAATTAATTACATACATTTGTCTCTGTGTAATGTCATTGCGTTTTTTTGGAGTACTAAAAGCAAGTTTTCCCATTCTTGGAGACATGGCTCCATATCATTTCAAACAATAAAAATACATTGCTCTTGCTTATTGTGTCATTTGTAATTACATAAGAATGCAAGGCAATATAGATACTCTACATATGGAATATGTAAATAATAACATGGTAATAGAAGATGACCAAGGAATTGAAGCACGTGAAACTATCAACATAGATTTGAGCCAACTTCATCAAATGAATAACTTTCATAATCAAATAGCTAACCCCTTATGGCAAAATTATAATATTTAATTATTATTATTTTTGTATGCATAGAATTATTCATTTTCTTTTGGACATGGTTTCTTATCTTAAATAAAAAAATAATTTTATTGCATTCTCTTTTATATATGCGTCTTGGTTTCAAATATAAAATATGTTATTAACATACCAAGAAAAGCTCATTAAAAAAATAGTTTTCAAAAAATAAATATAAAAAATCAAAAGCAGTCCTTTTTTAAAAAATAAAAAATAAAAAACAAAAACTGGTAAGGTGAGGATATGTGGTTTTTCCTAAAATGGAATTTTGAAAGAATGGAAACAAACGTGCTTGGTTAATTTTAGCAAATTGGTCTTCTTTATTTAACTCATTCGTTAATTCCCAGAAAATAGTTCTCTTACTTTGGTAAGAATTCTATTTTTTTGGAGTTACAACTCTTATTAGGAAAAATTCTTGAATTAGTCGATTCTTAGGAATCGACTAACTCGATTTTAAACCAAGGATGGGGTTGGAGAGTTAGGTACAATAGGGAAATAAATTGAGATGCAAAAATAGTTTTAATGCACTTTTTAAGAAATGACAATCATGCAAATAATGTCGAGGATAAAAGCATAAAATAAAACATCTACAAAGAAAGGGGGAGGAGAAAAGAATACATCCCATACCTAAATATACAATCTAACCATTGCCCTCTAAAATTTCCTAATTGCCAATAATATTACATACAAGGATTTATTGAGATCCATTAAGGCCTCTTTACATTTTGCAATATTATAATACTAAAGCAAAATAAAAGTAAACATCCATGCAATCAACATAAATACAAAATGCTCATTATTCATAGCATTAAAGATCATACATCCCATCCTTCATCATTCATTCATTCACATAATGAAAATATGATGTATGTTCATAATACAAGATTAATGAATAAAGGGGTTAGTGTAAGAATAAACATAAAGCATTAAATTGAAATGCACAAAATTAAAGGACAAAATAATAAAGTGCTTGTAAAGTAAAGAACAGTAATTAAATGACAAGAATTTAAATGGTTAAACAAGATTTAAGCTCATGGGCTTGATGTTCATCTTGAAAGATGAACAAATACACCAATCATTTCTCTCAATCTTGTGTTTATTGTTTCCATTTGTGACCAAATACGAATCCCAAACCACTTAAAGTAGGAGGTTGGTCACTAGATCTCCAAATAGGGGACATTTATTGCTTATTAAACATTCTGAACTTCTGAATCGAAGGGCCTAGTGCCATAAGGAGATGTGGCGTGCGTCCCACGTAGTGGGCAAGGCCCTCTCTAGATCAAGAAGGCTTTAGGTGAGAAATTTATAAAAAGAGAGATTCTAGGTTCATGTGGCATTAGCCACAACCCTGTAATGCACACTCAATATAGTGGCTTGTGCCACTCGTGCGCCATAGAGGCACAAAAATCTCTGATTGGTTTATCCTAGGTTTTCCTCATAACCAGTTGCCTTTGATAGATCTTAGAGCATTTTTGATCGAATAAACAATGAATCTCAATCTTAGATCAAAGGATAATGCTAATTGCCTTTGATTTTTAGTTTGAGTTCCCAAAATACAAGAGTTTCCCCTTAGGACTAGAAAATCTCCCTTTTGGCTCATCCCCTAATTCCTTTTTATAGGCATTTGACAGTGGGTGGCCCCATTTAGGGCTAATGTGGCAAAAAAGGGCCACTGTTGAGCCTCGCAAAAGAGGCGGGTCCATTTTTACAAATTAGACCGAGTGGCATGCAAAATGAGGCAATGCACCAAAAAGTGTGTTGGGCAAGCCCAACCCACTTATTGGGCCTAATTTCTTCGCGAAGCACCTGATAACCCAAAAAAGTAAAAAATGGTTAAACAATGGATAATCTCAAGCATGGACCATTGGTCCGAGAACTGGGGCGATTGAGAATCTGATCCAAATTTATGCAAAAAAATAGTGTATCATCACTACACCTTTTAGGGGAAAATTATAGTTTGCCCCACTTTGATAATATTTTGCATTTTAAGCAAAATGTCATCAAATTGTAAAGTGGACGTGTAAGTAAGAAAATACTTACCTGATTTGCATTGCATGAAAGACTTTGATAGATAAAGTGTGCCATTTTGGCAGCTTTGTTAATATGAGTTTCCAATTGGCGATTCATAGACGAACAAATTGCGTCGTGTTGATTATTGGCGACTTCTGCAGCAATCGACAGCTTTGATAAAATGCAATAGTTATCCTTTAAACATGAAATGCGGAATTAGATGCGCCACTTGGGACGGCTTCAACGGATGGCTGCCTTCATTGAAGGGCTTGCGTGGGCCACCTGGGATGACCTAGTTTTGAAATGCTCCACTTAAGAAGGTTGTCCTTTGGCCTTGGAATGCAAAATGAGATGCGCCACTTGGGATAGCTTCAATGGGAGTTCCTTCTTTGAAGGGGCCACTTAGGATCACTTAGTTCTGAAATGCTCCGCTTAGGGATTTTATCCTTTGGATGGTGGAATGCGGAATGAGATATGCCACTTGGGACGGCTTTAGGGGTGCGCCACTTAGGACGGCTTCAACAGATGAGTGCCTTCTTTGAATGGCATGGGTGAGCCACCTGGGACAACTTAATTTTGAAATGCTCCATTTGGGAAGGTTGTCCTTTGGGCAATGGATTGCAAAATTAGATGTGCCACTTAGGACAGCTTCAATGGATGAGTGCCTTCTTTAAAGGGCATGGGTGTGCCACCTGGGGTAGCTTAGTTATGAAATGCTCCAGTTGTGGAGGTTGTCCTTTGGACAGTGGAATGCGAAATGAGATGTGCCACTTGGGACGGCTTTAAGGGTGTGCCATTTGGGACGATTTCAAAGGATGAATGCCTTTTTAGAAGGGCATGGGTGCGCCACCTCGGACAACTTGGTTTTGAAATGCTTCACTTGGAGAGATTGTCCTTTGGATGGTGCCTTCTTTGAAAGGCTTTGGTGTGCCACCTAGGATAGTTTTGGCGCACCACATGGGATGGCTTTGGTGGACCACTTAGGACGGCTTTGGTGCACCACATGCGACAGCTTTGGTGCACCATATGGGATGGTTTTGGTGTGCCACTTGGGATGGCTTTTGTGTGCCACATGGGATGGCTTTTGTGCACCGAATAGCTTTCATACACCACATAGGACGACTTTGGTGCGCCACATGGAATAGCTTTGGTGCACCACATGAGACGACTTGATTCTAAAATGCTTCTTACCTCACGAGACTTACAGTTTGAAGTGCTTCACTTTGCGAGGTTCTTGTAAAAATAATTTTGGCAAATAAGGGAAGAGGCTCTTTAGCCGATTATGGTTAGAAATTTTCGTGATTAGGCCCAAAAAAGCATGCACGTGTGACATGTGATTTTGCATAAAAATTTATGATGTTATGTGAGCTCATGTGAACTCCTGTGTGTGTGTGTGTGTGTGTGTGTGTGAGTGTGAGTTTATGTAAATTTATGTGTGTTTTTGTGAATTTATTAAAAATTGTGTCGTGGCATGTAAAATGAGGCATCTTTCATGTGGCCAGCTATATGTTTCCCCTACTTAAGCGGCTAGCCATTGATGGGTTGCCGGCTAAGTGTGAGAGTTGGTCATGGTTAACGGACCTTTGCATCAAACCGAGCCCGAAGGCAAAAGTCAGGTCCATAGGCCCATTAAACTTTATAAAAGGTGAAAGTGACATTCATTTGTCACTTTTCAACCTAACTTACTCTTTTTCCTTTCAAATTCTCTCTTTTCTTCTTTTTACTTCTTTGCAATCGAAACTCATGGCTGCTAAGAATGTCATAGATTAGCTTCCCGGTGATGTTATGATTTATCTCGTGACTCGACCTGTGACCCATGCAATGAAACTTCAGGAGTTTATTCCAGGCGTAGGGACTACAATCAGCCTACGACATGATTTGCCTAGCCACCTTTGCTGGGGCACACTTAAGGTATTCCAAAACTTTTTTGTTGTTTTTTCTACATTATTAAGGCTAGAAACATCCAAACATTAGGTTAGAAACAAAAAATTAGATTGAAATTTACCTTATTGAGCATTTTTTGAAGTTTTAGGTCTATGACAGGCCGTTGTGGCGCGCACCACTGCGTGTAGCGTGTAACACAGTGGCTGTGGCATGTACCCCTTTAATGTGTGTTTGGCCGCTCTACAGCCTTATGGCATACTCCACAACACTAATGGTGCACACCACTAGAGTAGTGCCTTGCACCATGACCCTATGGCTTTCGCCCCAATAGCTGTGTAACACCTAGCTTTTGCAGTTTTCCATTGTTTTTCTTGCTTACCTATATCAAAAATATAAAAATACATGCCTTTGCTTACTATTAGCATACCTATAGTGGTTTATTTTGCAGAAGAGCATGAGGCGCAGGAAAGCTAGTAGCAGCACCTATGCGGTCGGTGAATGGTTCGATCGATTGCTCGAATGGGTCCAAGAGCGCATTCGGGAGGCAAGCTTTGGCCGTTTTGTTGATACTCTTCGCTGAGTATAGGGTTAGACTCTGTCCTGTAGCATTTTGGTGCTCATGGAGCGGTGGATGGATACCACTCATACTTTTCATCTACTGTTCAGCGAGATGACAATCATACTAGTTGATTTTGTTGCTATTATGAGTCTTCATTTTAGAGGGCGGTCTGTGGGCTTCGATGATTGAATGAGGACATTAGACCGTTTGGGCTTGCAGGCGAGCCTCTAAGGTGCTATCGAAGTAGAGACCAACATCTCCGACTAGAGGGTTCGGTATGACAGTGTCTTTATTCATTTTTAGGAGATGCCCCAGGAACAAGTAGCAAAGATGGATATGGATGTGGTAGTATGGGCCTACCTATTTTATCTACTGTCGACTACCTTGTTCACTAATCATGGTAACGACGCAAATTTGGCACTACTACCACCGCTTTAGGACTTGGATGTGACAAGGCAGTTCAAATGGGTAGCAGCTGCCTTGTCATATCTTTACTATGGCATGGACCTTTATGTCCATGGAGCGCACTTGATGGTCAGTTACAGGCGCATTATTGAGGTTTTAAGACCACCTTTTCTTTTATGCTTCTTTTTCTATTTCATTCCTGAATTTCTATTATTTGCTAATTTCTGCTTTATTTTTTATATAGATCTAGGCCTGTGAGCACCGAGTCCTCCCCATGCCAAGTTTGTACAACTTTAAAGCTGAAGTTAATGCGAGATCTCTACCTCGAGGTCAAGCATCGCGATTTAGTAGGAGTTATGCTCATACTACCTCAGAGGTCTTGATGTTTCAGCAACTGATTGAGCTGGGATCGGGTAAGTCGCTTTCTCTCACTATTTATTTTTCTTTTTCCTTTCTCTTTTTTTCTTATTTATTCTTTTCTCTTTTCTCTTTTCTCTTTTCTCTTTTTTTTTATAATTTGGCAGATAGAGAGGTACTCATAAGGAGATGTAGCTGACTATCTCAATTTCATGCAAGCGTTTGTCAAGTATCAGCACAAATGGCTCCTCTTTTCAGGTCTGTTCTACGATATGTACTACCTTAGGGGGAGGGTGTATGAGTGGGAGCTAAGACCAGACCGGAGGAGAGTTCCTCATGATGTGCCATACTATATGCTATCTACCACATCTATTCAGTTGGAGCAAGATATCGCAGCCGCTCGAAGAGGGCCAGCTGCCACAAATCACTTAGCAGCCTTTATGCTTGGTGCTTATGCCATCTTCATGCAAACCCAACTCCTTCTCTATATCCCTCCTCATATCGAGTTTGATCCCTTTGTTGAGGCGGAGGAGTTGGATAGAGGTCAGGGCGCTGGCCCAGTACAGGTGAGATTATTCTGTTATCTGCTTTGCCCTAGTATATTTTCCACTTATTCATAGACTGTGATTTATTCTTGCACTAGTAGTAGGCGGCGAGTGCGCGAGGAGAGGTTTTGACTCCCTGGCTCTAGATACGGTTGTCATCATCGGCAAGCCAGAGCACAGACCAGGTGCCTCTTTCTTGTTCATTTTGGACCGCACAGGTTTGACTACACAAGGCATATTAGAGACACATCTTGTGAGTTCATACTGGATGTCTCTACCCGATTGCACTCATGTGAGTAATTTTTGCTCTTTGTTCTGATAACTGCTCTTTTATTATTCTACTTTCTTATTATCAGCCCCTGTCCTATTTTGTCAGTGTCCATCTCTAACTACTATGAAGTGGCATGCCTCAAGTTAATAATGGAGATGCTTTCAGATGAGCATGTATTTGTAAGTATAAACAATAAAAATAAAGCATGCAATGTATATGCTATCTATGAATGAGATGCATTTACTAATGTTTATGAATGTATGTAGGGAGCTAGCATGGCACCTCTTGTTGGTCAAGATTGACAGATCTAGTGTGGCGGGCATGCCAATAGTAAAGCTGGACCTAGGCCAGTGATCGTTGAAGAGACCGAGGAGTCCAACAGTGATGATTCAGAGGAGATAACTTCCAACATGTCTTAAGTTGGTTGCCCTAATCTATTTCTCTTATTTTTCTTTTTTCTCATCTGCTTTTTGTATTCTCCATTTTTTAGAATATTCATGTAAATAATGATTATTTTTATATATATGACGGAAAAAGCTAGTTTCTGTACATGTTTGTAAGTGGTGTTAGTGTACTTGTGCTTTATAGCTGATAATTGCATTGTTTATTGAATCTGAGAATTGAAAAGCAACAGAACAACACTTTTTTCAATTGCCTGCTAACCAGTGGCATCCACCATGAGTGTTGTAGTTGCAGCTAGCTATCAATTTGTCTTTTTATTTCTTGCTATAAAAGCCCATAATACACCTACACACTTTAAAAGCTCTTTTCTCTCATTCCATACGAAGGTTTCACTCAAAAACTTCCCCAAACTCTTCATTTTTTCTCCACTCTTCATGGATCGATCCTTAGCACCTGCTTTCAAAGCATTATTTCATAGTTTTAGCCATGAGGATTGGGATTTGCTTTCACCATTTGAACTTAATGACTTAAGCTACTACCGTAACATTCAAGTTCAACCCGAATTGATGCGATGGTTGATTAACCACTTTGATCCTTTGAAAAACTTATTTTGCCTTAATGACTTCGAGATATGTCCATTGTTTGAAGAATTCAACATTATTTCTATGAGAATACCCATGGTTGAAGAAGTTCTTGTGATGCCTCGGCTAGATAGGCCCTGCTTCACTAATTTTGCCTATTTTCGGCTTCTCAGCTTATGAGATTTCGTCTTATGACTTTAAAGTTGATGTTGTACCCCTACGATCGCATGTAGATCATGCATTGAGTATGGTCCACACTAGCCCATACTGGCCTTCACTTATTTGTTTCTGCATTCTTAGTCAATACTTGCTACTCAATGGCATTGATGGCTACCGGAGCCTTAGGCTTGTGCCCATAGTTGAGCAGATGGCTAGGCGCTGCATGCCATTTCCACTTATTCTAGCTGAAACATTTACTTGGTTGGGAGAGCATGCTCGGGACCCTTGCTCAATACTCGGTCCGATAGGGAGTCTGCTTCTACTACAGGTAAATGCATTTCCTTTTTTTCTTTTCTTATTCTTTTCTCTTTCATATGCTCTAACTTTTTCTTTAGCCACCCTTTATGATTTTTCAACTTAATGAGCTTTTTTCTTTTCTTTTTATTATTTTTTCTTCTTTTTTTATGCATTTACAATTGTGGGATTTTGAAAAGCTACAAGTGGTGGACCTTCGATCGAACCATCTGATGTTCAATTATAGACCATGAGTCTATGTCTAATGTCACCGCTGTTTGACTAACGAGACTATTAAAGACTAGACTGCTATTATTCAAGATCTCACCTCTAAGGGAGTCAGATGGACTTGCCCCCTGGTGGTATATAGAGCGAGTCACAGTTTATTCTTACATACTCTATGTAGCTTGACCATGGCAATGGCTTATTATTGCAATCGAGTAGCTAGGCAGTACAATCGTTATGAGCCTGTCCTTAATTACACGCGGTTTAAGGGTGGCCTTATTACTCAACGATTTTTGTCTCACTTTATTTCCAACTAACAAAGTTGCACGACTCTATCCATTTCTGATGTGTCCAACACCTCTTTTTCAAACTTGTACTGCTTGTGGCTACAAGCTTATTCTAGATTCTGTGCTGATTCAGAGTTGGCTAGTCTATTGAACACTATATTTTTGTTAGGACCTAGCATGTAGATGTTCTTATCCTGCTTTCTAATAAAATGTATTAAACAATTATTGATAATGCAATTATATGAATGTATGCACTTATTATGAATGAAATGTCTTTTTGCTTAAAAATGCTTGATATATTTCCTACTATTCTATTACATGAAAGTAAATTCCCAACATTTGCATATCAACACAAACTTAGCATAACACACTTTAAAGTTAATAAGAACACAAAAGATGAATTTATTAATTGGACTTTGCCATCAATGTTTCAGACTATATATAAAATTTCTTTAGCCTATCCAAATTGACTAGTTTAATAAATTCATTGCCTTCTATGTCTGATAGCTTCATTGCACCTTTAGAAAACATTCTCTTGATAAAAAATGGGCCTTCCTAGTTAGGCTTGAACTTTCCCCTAAGGTCATGAATGTTTGGCAGTATCTATTTCAAAACCAAATCCCCTATTCTTAGTAGCTACGAATGAACTCTTTTATTGAAGTGCTTAATTATCCTCCTTTTATAAAGTTGGTCCATGAATCGAGCATTAAGTCTCTTTTCATCTAGGAGTGCTAATTCTTGATAATGATTTTCTGCTTATTGACATTCTGGAATCTTGGATTCCATCATTATGTGTAAGGACTATACTTCTACTTGCGTTGGTAACACAACTTCCATTCCATAGACTAGAGAAAAAGGAGTTGCCCCAGTCGCAAATTCGGCTGTGGTCTTGTAGCCCCACAAAGCATACAACAACTTGCTTACCTAATCACGATGATTTTCTGTCATTTCCCTCAGTATCATGTTGATGTTTTTGTTTGCAGCTTCCACTACCCAATTAGCTTGTGGTCGGTATGGTGAAGATCTATGATGTTCAATTCCATATTTCTCTAACAGTGTCTTTGGTTCTGCTTGGAACTGAACTCCATTATCTGTCACTATATGATGAGGGATTCCATATCTGCAGATCAGGTTCTTTTCAATGAATTTAACCATTTATTTGGTGCCAATGTTCTTGAAAGACTCTGCTTCGACCTATCTTGAGAAATAGTCTATTGCCAGCACTATGAATTCGTGTCTATTCAAAGCAGGAGGTAAAATTTTGCTAACAATGCCTATTCCCCAAGGCGGAATGTGACTCAAGTCTCCATGAATTTGGCATTCAAAGTACATTTTCATAATAGAAATACAATCCCTTTCCATTGTCGACCAAAAGAATCCATGTTTAAGAATTTTTTTAGTTAGAGATTTTCCATTCATTTGGGTACCGTAAACCCCTATATGGATCTATTCCACAATTCCTTTATCTTCTTTCCTTGATACACATCTTAATAATAACCCATCTAACGTTCTTTTGTACAAGTGATCATCTAATACTACATATTGTAATGTCAAAAATTGTATATCTCTTCTATCATCTCTAGTAGTTGAATCATGGTATAGTCATCCATTACAGGACATCATGAAACCATGGATGATCTTCTTCCTCAATATCCGTAATCCTTTCTCCTTCATGACATGGGATGCTACTCGGAGACATCATAAATGGCTTCTTAGGCATAACTGAAATCTCTTCCTAAGCTAATGCCAAATTTGCCAAGGCATCTGGCACTCAGTTGTTTACTCTGCTTCTATGTGTGAAGGTCACTCTTTGAAGTTCTGATTAACAATGTGCAGGTAATCAATGTAGGGTTTCAACCTATCTTCCTTAACTTTCCAATTTCCATTAGCGTGCTCGATGGCTAGTTTTGGATCATCAATAACCTCAACTTCTTTGGCTTTGATTGCATGTCACACCCCAATTTTAATGGTACAATGGTCTTAGGGTCTAGGTAGGCTTAAGGACACTAAGCACCTCGTTGAACCCACAATACATACATTACTTATCTTGGATATTTACTTAAGTGGCCCACAATCAATTTATTTACTTCTACTAAATTCCCAGGATCACTGATAATATTCTTCCTCACATTTTGTATAGACACATATTACTCTCTCAATACTGTTACAATAAAGCTTACACACATCCAATACTAATATCATCCACAAGATACTATGGAGCAACTAGAGTTCATATAATTTAACAACAATTATTTACATTGATCACAGGCTTCTTGTTGGAGGAAGGAATTAAGAAGCTGACAAACCAGGATCACCTCTACCTAAAACCACAGACGCTTGAATGAGTCGTCAACTCAATGAGATTATAGTGTCATATAGGTACAATGAAGAGTATCTCAAGGTTCAACATTTATTGCAATACCAAATGGTAGTACTATTATTAGCTCATTAAAAATAAATTCGTATGAAAGGATTCATAGTAATCAGATCAATATTACAAATGAGATATCAAAAGGGTTTCATAGTAATCAGGTCAATATCACAAATGAAACATTAATGAGGATTTATAGTGTAACACCCCCTATCTAGTCCTATAGGACTAGATAGTGAGTGTCACATTCTGTGCTAGAGACACAGGATTACCTATCACACTTACCTGATTATTTATATAAAAATAAGTATTGACTTAAAATTTATTTAAAGTCTATTATGAGAATATATTTTGGAAGCAACTTTTAACTAAGAAAAGGTATAAATATTGTTTACACTTAATGTATTTGCGAAAGGCTTAATAATTATAGAAAGTTTTAGTAATAATCTTTTAACTTAATTTACAAAACCTTAATTATTAATACTACATGTAAAGCAATTAAATAATTTGATAAACTATAAATAAAACTTAGAAAGAAATAAATCATGTAATTCGTATAAATCTAGTTGGCATCCAAAACATATCACTTTCAAATAATAGGATATAAAACTCAAATTTGAGTACTCACTTAAATCATAATACTTTATATCCAAATAGATAATTTATCGTATAATTAAAATAATAAATGTTATGTTTACTTAAATTATATAAATACCATTCAAATTTAAAATAGATTTACTCAAATTAAAATCTCTTATACCACATGCCAAGTACTATGTACTTCCATGCTCAAGTTAGCTGACATATCCTCCCCCACCTCTAATGTTGATGCTAGAGTTCTGAATTATGACTATCCACATTCTTCAACCTATGCGTGAGAAATTCCATGCGCTAAGTATAAATCTCAGTGGTGCTTATATATACATTAATTTATGGTGTCTGAACCATAACATATAGTATTCGGATCAATATCACAAATGAAATATTACTAATATGACAGATAATCACATATATAGCACTGAATAAAACATATCACTATGTATATTCTAGTGCTATCACACATTTCACATATTATGGCAGTAACTTCTCCCTTTTATCACAAATCTCTATGTGCACATAGCTTGATGGTATAGCCCCCATCAACATTGGGATTCTATTATATTGGCTAACTAATGGCTTAGTACAATCAAAATAGGCATAGAGGCCAATTAGGTTTTAGAATTTACGATTTCAATATCACAATAAACAAATAGTTCCAATACCAGCAATGGTATGTATATGATCAAAAGTTCCAATACAATAAGGAAGGGTTAGACACTATAACTCACCTTGAAAATGAGAATTTGATTCTTCTCGATCACTTATAATTTCAAAATGATTCTGTAGTAATCCTCGGCCTATATTCACATTTAAACATATATTTCACTTTTAGTTTGCTTCTAGTTCTTTATTGGCATTCAAGGTTCTTTAATATTTTTATTCATTAAATTTAAAATATGAATTTTTAGGGAAAGAAATTATATATATTAAACTCTATGTTCATTTATTATATACTCTTGGTCATAGCTAATTCACTCATGTTTTAGTATTCTCAATTTAGCGCAAATCTAATCAAAAACAGAATTTTTTGCACATGAGCAATACATGTTTATTTAATTGAATATTTATATTCTCACATCCATTTATTCTGAATTTTTATCAGGTAGTTCTTAACATCTTAAGGTACTCATATTAAATTTCATGAATTTTGGAGTCCATTAACCGATTTAAATAAATTAACTACAGAAACAAAATTTTCAGCTTTCTTATACTGAGTAGTCTTCTTCATTTTATTAATATTTCCAATTTTTCTCATTATTTAGACTTCCCTTTCTAACACAACCTTACTAACATAACATATTTAATTGAACAAAACATAGTGGTTGAATTTAAATTGCCTCATTAAGACAGTTTAGAAAAATAAAATTTTCTACCTTTTACATGTTTAATTGTTTTCTATCCAAAATAATTTCTACATCTTGAATGATTAATTAATATATTGTAAAGATAAATTTTAAGCTTTGATTCATCAAAATAAAGATTAAAACTTAGAAAATATAATTTAAAATCTAAGACAGAATTTTTCGGTTTCATACCTTTCTTTGCTCCCTTATGATTTTCTCTTTCTTCCTATCACTTGTTGGTTTAATCCCTCCTTGGAACACTTGTATGTTTCTAATATTTTTATTGTAAATAATCTTAGGGAAGTAGGGTATTTATAGAGAAATAAATGAAATGAAAAAACTAAGTTTGAAAAATGAAGATGTGAATAAAAGAAAATGTGGTATTTTCTCTAATACACTTTTCTTCCCTTTTCTTAATTTAGATGATGAGTCACTTGATATTTTGTGATGATTGATTTCTAACAATTGCTAGATTGATTGAAAAAAAAATGTGAAAGGAAGAAAATCAACTTGAAAATGTGAAAGGGAGAAACCAAATTTGAAATGAAGCTGTGAATTAATGAAAATATGATCTCTTCTTTAATACACTTGTCTCCCTTCCATTAATTAAAGATTCAATTATTTTTCTATCTTCTAGCAAATAATAGAAAGAAAAAAATGAAATGGAAAACTTACGTTTGAAATGAAAATATGAACATGTGAAAAAATGATCACCTCTTTAGTACACCTATTTTCATTTTCTTAATTTAGAAGGATGAATTATGTATTGTGTTGTGCAAATATTAAGCAACCACTAGTAAGGATAAAATTTTCCTTTTATCCCCTTTAGTTACTTTGGTTAAGTAGTAGTCTAGATGTCATTTTCGGTCATTTCGGTCATTTATGTTATTATACATCTAATAGTTTTAGGATTTTCTATATCCCGTACAAGTCTTATTTCCTTGCATTTCAATAATATTCCAAATAGGTTACATATTTTATAAAATACTCCTTTAATATTTATTTACTTAATTTACACAGTATTTAAAATATAATAATTTTTTGAAAATTAGGGTGTTACAATGCAATTAGAGCTTCTAAGCCAAATAAGCAAGCTTTAGATTCTATCATTTATTAATAACTGCAAATTGTAATCTCTTCAACGTTGGGATAACTTATCCTTAGGGAGATTCTAACAAGATACCTACTCGAGCTCCCTTGCTAGAAGCCAAACTATCAAAGTAGAGCTTTCACCCTTTGTTTTCTATTAAGTTCAGATGTTCAGAGGGAAAATCAATCTCCCATTACTCATTGTATTCAACTGGATGTGTTGTTAAAAAGTTTGCGACTGCTCGTCCTTTGATGGTTTTCTTCGTGGCATACTCGACATCAAATTTTGATAAAAGGTTTAGCCATTTTGCTAGCTTACCCACTAGTGTTGACGTTCCATATAAATATCTGATTGGATCCATTCTTGACTGCTATTACCTTATAGACTGAAAGTAGTGTCGAAGCTTTTTGGTGGCCCATACTATTGCTAAGCAAGTTCTTTCAATCAAGTTATACATCGACTTCATTGATTTGGGCCAACATGGCTCCAGTTCAGGCATCTTCCACTGTCAAGTATAGAATTAAGGGTTTCCTTGGCTTTGGTGGGCACAAAACTAGGGGACTTGACAAATATTCCTTGATTTTGTCGAAAGCTATTTGGCAATGATCATTCCACTTTACTAGCTGACTTTCATTAATAGCTTGAAAATTGGATCACATGTTATAGACAACTTCAATATAAACCTACTGATGTACTAAATTTTTTTCAGAAAGCTTCTGACTTGCTTTTCTGTCTTGGGTAGCTCCATCTTTTGGATCACCTTAATTTTATTTGGATTGATCTCTATTCCTTTCAGTCCCACTATGAACCCTAGCACTTTCTCAAAAGGTAACCCAAACACACACTTCTTTGGGTTTAGCCATAGCTTGTACTTGATCACTCTGTCCATAAACTTCTCTAGGCCTACTTGGTGCTCCTCAGGTGTCTTAGTCATGACAATCATATCATCAATATAAACTTCTAGCTCCTTGTGGATCATGTCATAAAATAATATAATTGCTAGCCTTTGGTAAGTTGCTCGATGTTCTTTAAGCCAAACGACATCACCTTGTAGCATAAAGTACTAAACCCTATCATAAATATTGTCTTGACCTTATCCAAAAATGCCATGAGAATCTGGTTATACCCTAGAAATCTATCTATAATAGAGTAACATCCCATCATTATCACATTGTCAATTAGGATATTAATATGAGGGAGAGGAAAATCATCCTTCGATGATGCTTTGTTCAGATCCCTATAGTCCACAAACATTATGACCCTTCCATCTTTCTTAGGAAATGGGACTATATGCACCAACCATTCTGGATAGTGAACCACTACTAGAAATCCCGTGTCTATCTGCTTGGTCACTTCCTCTTTAATCCTCTTGGTCCTTTCTAGTCTTCACCTTCTTCTCTTCTATTTCACTCGCTTGGCTCCAAGATATAGAGAAATTGTGCGCTCAGCTATAGATCTGTCTATTCTTGGCATGTCCTTGTAACTCCATGTGAAGGCTTCCTTTTTGTCTCTGAGTAGACTTTAAAATTTTTTGCTATTATGTTAGGTTTGGCACAATTAATAAAATTCATGGATTATCTTTTATGACATTATTAAATTCAAGAATGCATGATGAGTTAATGTCAAATATGTGCATGTTCTTTTCTACTCAATGAATGGAACCATCAAGAAAGACATCAAACAAGCAAGTAAAATTAAAGTTCATTTCATTAAAAAGCATGATAGTTCATTAATGTCTGATTGAGCATTAATAGAAATAATCACATCAGAAGAGGCTTCAGCTTCTTCAAAGCTCGCCTAATATAAGCCTTGATTGTTTTCAATGCTTGATCTGTAGGGTCCTCCTATTCCTTGCCAGCGCTTCCCTTCTCTTTATTGCCCTCTTTTTCTCTCTTTTGGGTAGCTTGTTCCTCTTCTTCTTCTTCTTTCTTCTTTTTCTCCTTGATCGCTTGTGGCCCCTCAACCCCCTCTTTCTTTGGTTCTTGCTCTTCTTCTTTCTTCTCTTCCTCAAACTCTAGTACTTTGGGCTCAACCACCAGGATATCAATTTCATCCGCAAAGATTTTTAGACCCGAATATGTTTTCCTTTTATGCTCAAATGGCTCTATCAGCAGACACGGAGAGGAATGCTCACTCAAATAGACAAAATGTCCATCCATGTCTAACTAGCCGTTTGTCTTTTGTGGTGTGTTTCCAAATTTATACCCCAAGCCTAGATGGTTTCTCTGTGTGTGAATTTCAGGTAGCTCTGTGATGCTTTATTGGTTCTTTCTAATCCCTTTCCCTTTTTTATAATTCATCTTCTTCATGATGTTGGAGACAGTGGGCCCCACGTCAACACTTAGGATAGCAATCTGAAAATTGATCCATAGGAGAATAACTCATTTTTCAACATTTTGTGTGGCTACACTCCATTCACTAGTAGCAGGAATGGTGATGACTTCGCTATTAAAAGGAAATTTTATATTTTGGTTCAATGTTGATGGTACACCTCCCAATGAATGGTACCATGAGCGCCCTAGCAGCAAGGAAAATGTAGAGGGAATGTCAGTGACAATAAACTCCGTCTCTTTTTCGATTAGCCCCATTTTAACCACTGTTTTGAAACATCCACCTGTCTTTTGGATTCGTCATAAGCTCTAATGACAACATCTAAAGGTTTTAAATCAAACAATTCCATTTTGAATTTAGAAAGAAGCTTCAACGGACACACATTCAAAGCTGATTCGTCATCAATCATCACATTACTGGTGATCCTTCTAACCTCAGCCTTTAAAAATAGAGCTTTGGTGTGATTCCTTCCTCTAGAAGGAAGCTCATCATCAAAAAAGGTGATTGTTAAGGGATTATGCTGGACTAATCCCACAAAATCAGCTGTTAATATAAATGACAAAACTAGAATCTCAACCATTGCTTTCAGCAAAGCTTCTCGGTGTTTCTATGAAAAGACAAGCAAATCCCACATGCTTATATTCACATGGGTTCTTTTCAACTATTTTATCAAAGCATCGGCTTCAGTGTCTTTCTTTGGCATGCCCGATGAGATTGCCTTCTTATTTTTCTCACTAGGCTTGATCATGTTCGGTTGATATATCTGACCTCTTTGGGTCATATGGTTCGCAGCTCTCACTTTTCTTTTTCTTCTTCCTCGCTACTCCATACATTAAGAGTAACGGGATTTACAACTATCTCATCTTCGCTCTCTACCCAAACTTCCTAGCTTTGGTTCATCCACTCTTCATCACTATCCCACACATTCATTACCATTACATAAATTTGCTCCAACAGCAACTCCCTCTCCGTTTCCTCTCCTTCTCCTCAAATTTAGCCAACACCTCCTCAAGAGTCTTTCCAGATTCAACAATATAAAGATTTTTAAGAGGTGACAAGTTTTGAAAGTTTAGGAGTGGATTAATCCTCATGCTTGGCCTTGACTTTTCTAGATTAGTTACCTTGCCATCATTAGTTAAATTTTTTATCTAGTGTCTCAACCAAAGGCAATGGTCAATGGTGTGACCTTTGCTTTGGTGGAAGTGGCAATATGAACTATGATCAAAATTTTTTGGTAAAGGTGCTGGAGGAGGTCTTTATAACACCCACCGCCCAATCCCGAAAGACAAGACGATGAATGCCACATTCGGTGCCGGAGCACCGTCTTATCTTACTATTTAACTCTAGATCATATATTAGAAGTGGTTAAGTCTTCATAAGGAGGCAAGCTTTTTTTAAAAAAAAAATAGGGTTTAAGGAAAATTCCTACAAATACACTTCCAATATAAATACTCCTCCAATCCTCAACACTCCAATCAACTCAAAATCACACAGCACTTCTAAATGGCTGTATCAGTTCACTTAAGTCCTATCATGTTAATTTACCATTCATTCTAAGAAATATTTATTAATATCCATACACCATAAATATAATAAGATAATAATACTTAAATAACTACCAATCTCATTAATTACAATTTCAATATTTACAACCTCAATCTTTTATAATATTTCTATACATGTCATATTTTACATCTTACTACATGTTCTACCCAAAAATAAAGCTTCTTCTCTGATGCTACGCCTCTGATCTTCAAGCAGCACCCAACACTTATAACCTGTGCATGATGAAAATCAACGCGCTGAGTGGAAGACTTAGTGGTGCTAAATAATTATCGATAAAGTAGCAAAATATTGCCAAAGCTATAAATCTCAAACATAATTTAAAATACTCAAGTCGAATATACAGTAGGTACCAAAGACGTACCAATTAAATTAAAATATTTCAAATATCATAAAAAGTTCATTTCTTAAAAATTAGTTCATAATATGTCAAAAATAAGAAAAAATTCATAAATACAAATACATCTCTGATTTCTTTATAACAGAATGAAATCACGTTTCTTAGTTTAGGGCTCATATATAAACAGAAAGAAATATAACTAGATTCGATTTTACTATTACTTAATTATGGCATGTGAAAGCACCACCACTTATCAGAAACGAGGCCTCTGGTATAGCGCCTAATGGCCTATGAAAGCACCACACACTCACATAATAATAAGCGCGTCCGCTTATTCAGAAGGGCTGATAACCCTAACATATGATCATCGCTTTCATATAACAGAATGGGTTGATAACCCGAACATGCTCATCACTTAGAATAAATCTCATCTTACTATATTTCGATCATGCATACTAGAGCCCAAAACAAAACCATTCGTTTACAAATAACCTTATTTCAAATAAATAATTTCTTAGCAAAATATTCCTTAACTTGACACTTATTACTTCAAAATTAATTAACTTACAACTTGTAAATACTTATCAAAGCTTTCTTATATTCCAAACCAAAATCATCACTTCTTATTACACATATATGCATAGTTTTAAACACTTAAAAAAATCAACATTTAAAGGACCAAAACATGCTTTACCACCTTAGGGTGGTTCAGCCTCTTTAGCTCACCAAAAGGGCAATTCCCTTCCATAAAACACCATATTTCAAACCAAAAACACTTAATCAAAATATTAAAACCATTTCTTAAAAATATTTAGTTTTAAAACTCATCTTTTCACTTTCAACCCTTCTTTAAGTTTTGGCAAAACTCATAAACATTGAAATACAAGAAAATGCTTTTAACTATCATCAATTGACTTACTAACAGGCTCATTTAAGTTCATATTAAGCATAAAAATCAAAGAACACAAAGTGTCCTTCACCCATATAGGTTCGGCCACTCTTGGTTAAAGGGGAAAGAAATGTTTCCCTTCCCTTTTAAACATTCTAGCATTCTTAAGAATCATGGAAAATCACACTAAAGCAAACAAATAACAATTCCCCAGCACATTTCACAAAAACTCAAAAATTCATTCAAAAACCTAAAGATTGAAACTTAAAGAAAATGAAAGGGGAATTGAAATAATAGTGCACTAACCTTATTAACAAGCTTGAATGAGCTTATAAAGCTCTACTCTTTAGCTTTT
>CANUEX010107352.1:0-10212 GCA_948099535.1 Jatropha multifida
TATTTGTATGAGAAAATATTTTTATTATATGGATATGGGCCCGAGCTGCGAATAGTATGTATTACTAAGGCTGGGTCAGAATTATTAACTCTGATTGACTTATGAAAATGTCATAATATGGGCTTACTATTCTGATAGTCAAATGATAATAGGATTGGAATTTGATGATTTAGGCTTATTATGGGTCTCGGGGGCCTTAAGCTTACCTAGGTCCTAGTGGCGGTCCGGCCCACGGTTTTGGGTCGTGACAGTTGTGAACATATGTGAATTCATGATTAAGTATGTCTAATTTAGTGATAGATGATTATTGGATTTAATTAGACATGTTGACTGTGAATATTTATATTACGCGTCAGAAATATGTTATATTATGATTATGCTATTTGTTTTTGAATAATTACTATTTATGATAATATGAGGTATTATAATTGCTTATGTGTATTTCCCTACTATAAATGGAAAATAAGCACCACTAAGCTTTATGCTTAGCGCGTTAACTTGTCACGCGCAGATTGCTGATTTAGGGTAGATGGTCCACAGCGAGCATCAGACTTTTCAGAGGCCCTTTATTCTACGACAGTCAGTCTTCAAACAGTCTCACTTTTAATTCATTCTTTAGGAAAATTTAGGGGCATGTAAATATAATTAAGCCAGTAGAATACTTTTATTTAAGTCAGAATGTTATAAACTAGATATTTGAAAACAGTTTTATTTTCAGTCAGAATACTTTATGGCATGTAATTAATATCTTACATGTTTTCAATTAAAAAAGAATTGATTTATTATTCATGTTGAGTTTTTATGAAATGTGTTAGGAAAATAAATTTGAAAAAAAAATGTGGTAGAGTTGTGGTCGAATTATAGCAGTGTTTTGAATGTTTTTCTGAGTTTGTGATATTGAATATATATATATATATATATAATATAAGGGAAACTCTTGTGGTAAAACTAAAAGAATGTGTTCTTAAATTGTCAAGTATTAAGTATATCGGCTTAACACTTCGGTGTTAAACCTAATGTGGCCCTTAAGATTCTATTTTTACGAAATTGGATTATGGGTGTCACACCTGAGATCCGAATAAAGATGTACTCGAACAAGAATCCCGAACAACATTCAAAATTTGCAACGTCTAAATGAATGCTTGGTCAAAAGGGGGCATTAAAAGTCATTTAAGAGTCTAGAATATTTTTAGCATTTATGTTTAGATTGTGTATCTGACAATTACAAATAAATTTTTATTATAAAAGAGAATGTAATAAGAAACAATCAACAAAAAAATATTCAGTATTCTAAGTATTCAAAATTATACTCATCAAATTGGTGCGATGAGAATGGACCTTTCTTTCCAGCAATGGCATCTCCAAGCTCTCCTCAAGATCACAACGGTGTTCAAAATCCAGATGTTCAACAACCAGGATCTCAATCTCTACCTGAGTTGTTGGCCATTAACCCTCCTCTTTCTAGTCCAGGCCATATCCCTAGTACTTCAAGCCAACCTCAACTTACTGACCCGCAAGTAGCCAAAGCCTTGACTGAAGCCTACAATAATTTTTCTTCTATTTTAGCTAGGTTTATACAAACCCAACCATCTCCGCAATCTGTGCAACAACAGTGCAATTATACTTTAAGAAATGGCAAGCAAGTTGTTCTAGAAGTAGAAGAAGAGTATTTAGATTTTCCAAATGACACTGAGTCATCTTGGAAGGTTATTACAACCAGTCAGGATGCAGTTGAGAAGCCTATGCCCAAAGATTGCTCTGACGAAAATTTTTCATTTGAGAATTAAAGAAATCCTTAAGGAGTATAAGATATCAGGAGATCACAGTGATTATGGATTGAGAAATGACTCACCATTATCACATGATATCCTAGTGGTTTCATTTCCTTCTAAGTTCATGATGCCAAGTTTTCAAGCATATGATGGCACCACAGATCCAAGGAGTTATCTTGCCAATTTTTGCACAGTAATGCATATTCAAACAATCGGCGATGCATTATTGTGTAGAGCTTTTCCAGCAACCCTGAAAGATCCAGCCCAAGAGTGGTACTAGATGCTCAAGACGGGCTCTATCCCATCTTTTGCCCAACTTGCATCGTCATCTAAGGCCCATTTCATTACGAGCATTCCAAGCAAAAAGATCTCTTCAGATCTAATTGATTTGAAGAGAGAAGCTGGCGAATCTTTGCAAGCTTACCTTGCAAATTTCAGAAGTTCGCCATGCAAATTGACGATTTAAATTCTAAAGTGGCCATTAGTGCTATGGCAAAAAACTGTAAGTATGGGAAGCTGTTTGATTCAATTAATGTTGACCCACCCCTTTCCTTTGCAGAGTTGATGGCTAGGGCAAATAATTATGCTCGATTGGACGAAGCTTAGAAACAGCAACACCAAAATAAAAAAAATTCACATGATAAGAAGAAGGACGAAGTGACTAGGAGAAGATCTCCTATTAGAATTGGAAGATCGTATCTTGCTCGATCTAATCATATCTCAAAGTCGTATTCCCAAGTAAAAGAATTTGAGGAGCGACAGTTCACTCCATTGACCAGAAGCCGAATGTATATCCTAGATTGGATACAAAAGCACGGTGATGAAGTATATCTTACTTATCCTAGAAGGATGAGGGATGAATCCTTAACTTTCCGGGATAAGAGTAAATATTGTGCATTTCATAGAGATGTTGGACATAATACCAAACACTGTTGGCAGCTTAAAAAAGAAATTGAAAAATTGATCCAATGTGGAATCCTTAAGAATTTTGTGCAAGGATGAACAGATGCAAATGCTAATATTAGCGAAAGTAAAGAGCAAAAGTCATCCTCAAAAACAGAAACTATTGGAGTAATCAATACAACTTTTGGAGGACCAACTGGTGGAGATAGTCAGACGGCTCGGAAGAGAAATGCATGAGACATTTACTCTCTTCAGGAAAGAATTCTAGTCAAGCGACCAACAATTATCTTCACCGAAGAGGATGGTACAAGAGTACAACATCCGCATGTTGATGCGTTGGTAGTACAAGCCATCATCGAAAATTATAGATTAAAAAGAATATTAGTAGATGATGGCAGTGCAATAAATTTGTTGACTTTTGTAGTTTTTAAAGCTTTGCAATTAAGACTTGATGATTTAAAAACTGTTCGTACTCCTTTAGTTGGTCTTGTAGGAAAACAGATTCAGGTTGAAGGGTCTATTCACGTCATGATGGAATTAGCAGATGAGGAGCACACGAAGAAATTTCGAGCGGAGTTTGTTGTGGTTGACATCCCCTTCCCATATAATACAATTATTGGGAGGCCGATGTTATATGATTTGAATGCCTGCACATCAATTAAGTTTTTTACCTTAAAATTTCCTGATAATAATAAAGTGATTGTAGTTAAAGGTGATCAAAGAGTAGGAAGAGAGACATATATGGTAGCTTTAAAAAGCTCTCAACCTTCTATGCATAGTTTACTCATCCAGCAAAAAGGGCCTTAAGCAGAAGAGCCTCAACAGATAAAAGGAGATGTAGAGCCATTCGATATATCGAGGTGTCGAACAAAGTTGAATCCCAAACCTGAGGTGCCACCAGTGGAAGTTGAGTTAGAAGCAAGGAAAAAGGTAAAAATAGGAGCAACTACCACTGGAACAACATTACAAAATATTCTCTCTATACTTAAAAGCATAAAGATGATTTTGCATGGCAGGCTAGTGATATAATAGGAATTGATCCAATAATTAAACTTGTAAAATAGAAAAAAAGAAATCATGCCCCTGAGCGGCAAAAGATAATTGCTGCTGAAGTAGATAAATTAATGCAAGCTAGTTTTATTCGAGAGGTTTTATATCCTACTTGGTTAGCTAATGTTGTGCTTGTTCCTAAGCCGAATGGCAAATGGAGATTGTGTGTAGATTTTACAGATTTAAACAAGGCATGCCCCAAGGATTCATATCCACTTCCTAATATTGACCAGTTGCGGATTCCACAGCTGGTTATGAAATGTATAGTTTCACGGACGCAGCTGCAGGATATCATCAAGTTGAAATGGATAAGGCGGATGATGAAAAAATAATCTTTATTACAGATAAAGGTACCTATTGTTATAGGGTCATGCCGTTTGGATTAAAAATGTAGGTGCAACATATCAAAGGCTAGTGAATAAGATGTTTAAAGATTTGATTGGAGATTTGGTTGAAGTCTATGTCAACGACATGATAGTCAAAAGCAAAAAGGCTGAGCATCATGTGCATGATTTAGATATAGAGCCCTAGAAATTTTGCACAGGTATGGGATAAAATTAAATCCTGATAAATGTGTCTTTAGTGCTACTGTAGGAAAATCCTTAGGATTTATGATATCCCAATTAGGAATTGAAGCAAATCCTCAAAAAATAAAAGCAATCCTAGACATGCAGCCTTCTAGGACAATCAATGATGTGCAAAAATTGAACGAGAGAATCACCGCATTGGGGTGATTCATCTCCTGTTCGGTAAAAAGATGTCTTCTATTTTATAAAACTTTAAGAAATATGAAAAGTTTTACATGGACAGAAGAATGCCAAGAAGCATTCAAAGAATTAAAAGAATTCTTGATGGCACTACCACTGCTTAACAGACCTAAAGACGGAGAAACATTATATTTATACTTATCAGTAGCTTTAGAAATTGTAGCCTTAGTCTTATTTCGAGAAGAAGGAGCCGAACAATACCCTATCTACTATGTAAGTAGGGTACTGAGAGGAGCTGAGGTAACGTATTCTCAATTAGAAAAATTAGCATACACAGTCCTAAAAACTTCTGTAAAATTGTGTCATTATTTTCAAGCAAATACTATTTATGTACGTACTAATTATCCTTTGAGAAAAGTGCTACATAAGGTTAAAACATCAGGCAGGATAGTCGAATGGTCTGTTCGGTTGAGTGAATTTGACATCCATTATGTACCAAGGACAACTTTAAAAGCGCAAGTGCTTTCAGATTTCATTCTTGAATTGACAGAAATACCATAACAGGAACGATTTGAACATAGAGGAGTAAGACGATGGTGTTGGCAAATTTATATAGATGGTGTAGCCAATCAATTGGGGGCAGGAGCAGGAATCATTTTAAAAGGACCAAACAGAATCAAGTTCCAATATGCCATACAATTAAATTTTGAAGCTAATAATAATGTGGCTGAATATAAAGCCTCGATAATCGGCATTAAACTGGCTCAAGAGGTAAGACCTGAACAATTGATTATCTATTCCAACTCTCAGTTAGTTGTGAACTAGTTAATAGGTCCTTATGAGGTTAAAGAGCTAACCCTTTTCAAATATAAAGCCTTAGCAGTGCAATTACTCAACCAATTAGAAAAATGGGAGATTCAACAGATTCCTTGAGCTCAGAATGAAGAAGCGGATAATTTAGCAAAGGTAGCAGCCTCTAAAATTGAATGGACGGACAATGCAATACCATTTGAAGTACAGAATTGAACAAGAATTGAATAAGAGTGTGTCTCTGTGAGTACCCTTGCAAGGATGGATGAAGCCCATTATAGATTATTTAGATCAAGGGATTTTGCCTCAAGACAAAAGAGAAGCAATTAAAATTTTCCAGAAAGGCAGCCAATTACGCATATGAGAATTCAACATTGTATAAAAGGTCTAAGGATCACCCCTGGGAAAAGAGTTTAAACAAGGAAGACGCGTGTTATGTGCTTGATGAAGCTCATGAAGGCTTATGTGGTGCACATGAAGGAGCTGATTCCTTAATTCGAAAAATTATGTTGCACGGATATTACTGGCCTACTACCCTTAAGGCAAATGCAAGGCAAAAAGTCCAAATATGCAAACAGTGCCAAGTGCATAGTACTATACCAAGATAGCCAACTGTACAATTGCAGCCTCTAGGTAGTGCACAACCATTTACACAGTGGGTGATAGACATTTTAGGACCATTTCCCTGAACAGCTGGGCAAAAAAAGTTTATGGTTGTGGCAGTTGATCATTTTACAAAGTGGGTGGAAGCAGATTCACTATCAACAATAACACTGAACAAGATTATACCATTTTGTCAGAACAATGTGATCTTTCGATATAGAGTGCCAAACAACATCGTCATTGACAATGGAAAGCAATTTGATTCATCCCTTTTTCATAATTTTTGCGATGAGTGGAAAATCAAATTACATTTTACATTAGTGGCACATCCACAAACAAATGGATTAACAGAGGTCACTAACCGAATTTTTTATAGGGGGAATAAAGAAAAGATTCAAGGCAGAAAAATCAAATTGGGCAAATGAATTAAACAATGTATTATGGGCGAACCAAAAAACACCAAAGCGTGCAACTGAAGAAACTCCATTCTCTTTGGTTTATGGAGTAGAAGCAGTAATTCCAATTGAAATAGAAGCAACAAATGTTCGCACCATGCATTTTAATCAGACAACCAATGAGGAAAACATAAGACTCAACCTTGATCAATTGGAAGAATGAAGAGAACAGGCAGGCATAAGGGCGGAGGCATGCCGAATGCAAATGATGCATTTCTACAATAAAAGAGTTAGAGAAAGAAGTTATTGCCCAGGAGACTTAGTTTTAAAAAAGACAAAGATTATAAGAGGATCAGCTGGAGTTGGAAAGTTAGGTCCAAACTGGGAAGGACCATATACAATAACACAAAAGATAGGTGAGTGCCTATAGGATTAAAAATGTAAATGGCAAAGAACTGCCACGAACATGGAATGCAGAGAACCTGTAAAAATATTATGTATAATGTATTAGAGGAAAAGCAGGTTTTTTTTTACCTAAGTGTTAGGACCTTAGGAGAACAGATGTAAAAAGGATAGCTTGGGTAAGCTATTGGGATAGAATGGTTCTAACAAATAGGTTTTTTCCTGTCTTTTCCTAAAGAAAAATTAAAAAAAATATATTACTTTGATATCCTATGCCTCAAAAAATTAAAAGAGGAAAAGGGATAAATTGCTCTAGAAAATTAAAACATAAATCATGAGCCTAAGTAAGCTCAAGATAGAAAAGAGTTAAAGAACTCACAAAATGAAAGGCCAAAAATACTTAAATTAACAAAAATGTGTATGCGCATACAAGATATCGAATATATAAAAAATACAATCATTCCGAATCTCCATGTTTGGGAGAATTGGCAGCCAAATTCTTGCCAGGATCCACAAGAGGAATTTCACTTATGTAATCAAAATTGTCTTTCGAGTACCGAGCTCAAAGAGCAGAGGTAACTCGCTCTTGAAAATTGTCAACCGTATCCACGATCTTGTCAAGAGTATCATCAGTTTCCTTTTGGGAAGTAACTAGATCTTCCTTCAATTGATCACATTACTCTTCAGCTTTAAGCCTGGCTTGTTCTAACTTAGTTTTTTCTTTCTCAAGTTGAACATTCTTTGAGCTCGTGATCAGGGCGTTATCGGTCACCTTCTTGTACTCATCATTGAGTTAATCTAGTTGTCTTTCAAACTACATATTTCTTTATTATGATTAATGGCAGCGTTGTCCAGCAACTCTTTTGCAATCTCAGCCATCTGAATGGCCTCATTTCTAGATACCTCAAGCATCACACAGTGGATGCGCAATTCCAAGACCTTCTTCTTCATAACAGCAATCTGAGGAACAACCTGGAAAGAAAATGAAGAATATTAAAAATTAGTATAAAAACAAGCACATAAGAAAAAAAGAAGTTAAACTCACAGAAAAGATGTTGCAATTCATCTTATCAAAAATAGCATCCTCCTCCATGGAATCATAGTACTTCCAGTCTTAAGAAAGAATAGACAATTCTGCCAAGTCCTTGCTCACTGGACTATCTAAACAAGATGCAAATGCACCATGCACACTCTTAATATACCTTTCCACATCCGAACGAATAGGGTGTGGAAAGGTAGTGTAACACCCGCCGCCCAATCCTGAAGAACCAGACGACGAATGCCACATTCGGTGCAGGAGCACCAACTTATTATTCCTGATGAACCCAAAATATACATTAGAAGTGGCTTAGTTGCCATAAGGAGGCAAGTAATATTTTGATAAAAATTATTTTTTTGATAAATAAAAACATAGAGAAAAAATCGACTTGCCACTCAAAGAAAACAACTCCAAATTATTATATCAAGTCGCACAGCACTTCTAAAAATATAATGTCGAGTCATCTTATTATATATTTAACCATTCAAGAAAATATATACCATCATTCATACACCATTCATGCAATCAAATAATAATATTTAATCGGCCACCGATTTCATTAGTTATAATTACAATATTTACAACCTCAAAATTTGTTATAATAAATTCATACATGTCATTATTCACCTAATAAACAAATCCTATGCAAAATTAATACTTCTTCTCTGATGCTACCTCTCCGGTCTTCGCGTAGCACCCACAACTCACAACCTGCATCGCGCTGAGTGGAAGACTCAGTGGTGCTAAATAACCAATAATTTAAAATATCCAAGGAACACCAAATAAATAATTTCAAGACAATACATTTTTTTAATACCGAAATCGTATTAATTAAATCCAAATATTTGAAAGATCACAAGAAATTCACACTTAAAAATTTATACCAACTCAAAATAAATAAGAAAATATCGTAAATGCTAATATGTTTTTCGGTTTCAATATAATAAATTAAAATTCCCTTTTTCATTTTATCTAAAGCTCATACCGAATACCGAAAGAATGTAAGTAGAATTGATCGTGGCCTGTGAAAGCGCCACCCACCAATTACACAATCGTGACCTGAGGCCACCGTGGTCTATGCAAGCACCACAATAATAAGCGTGTCCGCCTATTTACAAGGGCTTATAAACCTAGCATATGATCATAGCTCCACCAATAATAGGGGCTGATAACCCGAGC
Organism: Jatropha multifida; assembly: GCA_948099535.1. NCBI lineage: Eukaryota > Viridiplantae > Streptophyta > Magnoliopsida > Malpighiales > Euphorbiaceae > Jatropha > Jatropha multifida. The sequence continues at coordinate 8,861 of CANUEX010107352.1, forward strand.
ATGCTCATATATCAGAATAATCTCATCATACCACATGTTAATCACGTATGGTAGAGCTTAGAATAATTAAATTCTTCCATAAATAGTCTCATTTCCCATTCACCATTTCTTATTCAAAAACATTTTAAAATTAACACTTATTATTTCAAAATCACTTAACTTACAACTTGTAAAATCCAACAAAATCAATTCATGTTTCAAGCAAAGACATTTCTTTCATAATGTCTCCATTAAAAGTACTAATTATCAACTTAAAATCACTCTTTAAAATCATTAAATCCATTTCTCAAACAAGTAACCATAAAACTCTTTTAATACTTTAAAAACTTTCTTTAAGTCTTACTGAAATGTTTAAACACCAAAATTCAAAAGCGAAATCTTAACCACCAAAAAATTACTTAATAACAACCTTATTAAATTTTAAATCAAGTATCAAAATCACAAAGAGCATGGTGTCCTTCACCAAACAAGGGTTCGGCCAACCATGGAGAATGAAGGGGAAATGGTTTCTTTCCAAATTAATTTCATAAACCTGACCTTTGCTGTGTTCTTAGGGTATAACTGAAGTTATAGGACTTCAAATTGAGTGAAAATTTATTCCTTAGAAAGATAAGACAAAATGCTACAAATTTCATGAAGGGACCATAGTCCAGATCATTTTCTAAGAGGGTGAAAGAAATCCAAAAACACAGACCAATAATCCAACACGATTCAGCACAACCAGTTTTGGTATAAAAATCATAAGTTGAGCTATATGTATTCACTTTGGACACAAGAGGATGATTTAGAAAACTAAGAAGTAGAAATATAAATTTTATGAAGAACACAAGATATTATCTTGTCATTTTAGTGGCCAAAAGGGACAGTCAATTCGGATATACAAGTGAGATGCCATAACAGAACCATTTTTGGTATTCAAATCATAAGTTGAGCTATAAGTATTGGAATTGAACATTAGAGGATGTTTTGGAAAGCTGAGAAATAGAGATACAAATTTCATGAAGAAGTCAAAAGCAAATGAAAATTATAAGAGGGTCGAAAATGACTTCCAGTCCACCTTAAGTACACCTCTAATATTAAAATTCATCAAAAACCTAAAATTTAAAACTTAAGAGAATGAGAGGGAAACTAGAATATTACTGCATTAACCTCTTTTTCAAGCTTAAACAAGCTTAAAAACTCTATCCTTGGGATTTCTCCTTGCCTTTGATGGAGGGTTCACCAATCTCTTCAAAGTAGGAAAAGAGCTCATTAAAATCAAAATTAACACTAGAAAAGAAAAGAGCATGGCTTAATGCATGAATTCCATGGCTAATCCTAGAATTAGACTTAATAAATCACAAAACCCAAAA
>CANUEX010107373.1:0-22923 GCA_948099535.1 Jatropha multifida
GGCGCTGATTACCAGCATCGCGCTGTTCTGGTCGCGCAAGATGATTGTTCAGCCGCTGGCGATTATCAGCAGCCACTTTGACAGCATCGCAGCAGGCAATTTGGCGCAGCCAATTGCCGTTTATGGGCGTAATGAAATTTCGGCGATCTTCGCCAGCCTGAAAAAAATGCAGGCAGCGCTGCGTACTACGGTCAGCGATGTTCGGCAGGGCAGTTATGCTATGCATACCGGTATTTCGGAGATTGCTTCAGGCAACAATGATTTATCGGCGCGCACTGAACAGCAGGCCGCTTCGCTGGCGCAAACCGCAGCCAGCATGGAGCAGTTGACCGCGACGGTCGGGCAGAACGCCGACAACGCGCGTCAGGCTTCCGGTCTGGCGCAGAGCGCGGCGGAAACCGCGAGAAAAGGCGGGCAGCAAACCACCAGCGTGGCGAGTACCATGCAGGAGATTGCCGGCAGCTCGCAAAAAATCGGCGATATCATCAGCGTGATTGATGGCATCGCGTTTCAGACCAATATCCTCGCGCTGAACGCCGCAGTGGAAGCGGCGCGTGCGGGCGAGCAGGGCCGGGGATTTGCCGTGGTGGCAGGGGAAGTGCGTAACCTGGCCAGCCGCAGCGCCCAGGCGGCAAAAGAGATTAAAGGTCTGATTCAAGAGTCAGTATCCCGTGTTCAGCAGGGTTCAGCGCTGGTGGATACCGCCGCGCAGACGATGACGGAAATCGTCCGCTCGGTGACGCAGGTCAACGACATTATGGGCGAAATTGCCTCTGCGTCGGATGAACAGCGTCGTGGCATTGAGCAGGTTGCGCTGGCGGTCAGCCAGATGGATCAGGTCACGCAGCAGAACGCGGCGCTGGTAGAAGAGGCCGCTTCCGCGACCGATCAACTGGCAAACCAGGCGGATAATCTGACCTCGTTAGTGGCTGTATTTAAGATTGAAGAGCACGTTGCATTACCCGTAGTGGCACCGCCCAAAGCCGTGCCTGCTGCATCCTGAAATTAACCTGGTTGAGAAGGCGCTATGACATCATCACTGCCCACAGGGCAAACGTCATCAATACTGCAACAGATGACACAGCGCCTGGCGCTGTCCGATGCGCATTTCCGTCGGATATGTCAATTGATCTACCAGCGTGCGGGGATCGTTCTTGCGGACCATAAACGCGACATGGTGTACAACCGCCTTGTTCGCCGTTTACGCACGCTGGGGTTGGATGATTTTGGTCGCTATCTGAGCATGCTCGAAGCGAACCAGAACAGCGCCGAGTGGCAAGCGTTTATCAACTCGCTGACCACCAATCTCACCGCATTTTTCCGGGAAGCGCATCACTTTCCGGTACTGGCTGAGCATGCGCGTAAGCGCACGGGTGAATACCGCGTATGGAGTGCCGCGGCCTCTACCGGCGAAGAACCTTACTCGCTGGCGATTACTCTTGCCGATGCGCTGGGCATGGCGCCGGGTCGCTGGAAAGTCTTTGCCAGCGATATCGACACCGAAGTGCTGGAAAAAGCACGCAGCGGTATTTATCGCCAGGACGAATTGAAGACCCTCTCGCCACAGCAGATGCAACGCTATTTTATGCGTGGAACCGGCCCGCATGCCGGGCTGGTACGTGTACGGCAAGAACTGGCGAATTACGTCGAATTCACCACGGTGAACCTGCTGGATAAGCAGTACAACGTGCCGGGGCCTTTTGACGCAATTTTTTGCCGTAACGTAATGATTTATTTTGATAAAACGACGCAACAGGACATTCTGCATCGTTTTGCTCCGCTGCTTAAGCCGGACGGATTACTGTTTGCCGGGCATTCGGAGAACTTCAGCAACCTCGTGCGCGAGTTCAGCCTCCGTGGGCAGACTGTTTATGCGCTGAGTAAGGATAAAGCATGAGTAAAATCAGGGTGTTGTCCGTCGATGATTCCGCATTGATGCGCCAGATCATGACAGAAATTATCAATAGCCACAGCGATATGGAGATGGTGGCGACGGCGCCAGACCCGTTGGTCGCCCGGGATCTAATCAAAAAATTCAACCCGGATGTCTTAACGCTGGATGTAGAAATGCCGCGCATGGATGGGTTGGATTTTCTTGAGAAATTAATGCGTCTGCGGCCAATGCCGGTGGTGATGGTTTCCTCGCTGACCGGTAAAGGCTCGGAAGTGACGCTGCGTGCGCTGGAGCTGGGGGCGATTGATTTCGTCACCAAACCGCAAATCGGCATTCGTGAAGGCATGCTGGCCTACAGCGAAATGATTGCTGAGAAAGTGCGCACCGCTTCGCGTGCGCGTATTGCTGCGCATAAAACGATGGAAGCGCCGGCGCTGCTGAAGGCTGGCCCGTTGCTCAGCTCGGAAAAATTGCTGGTCATTGGGGCGTCAACCGGAGGAACAGAGGCAATTCGTCATGTACTCCAGCCATTGCCGCTCTCAAGTCCGGGTATTCTAATCACTCAGCATATGCCGCCGGGCTTTACCCGCTCATTTGCTGAGCGTTTGAACAAGCTCTGCCAGATCAGCGTCAAGGAAGCGGAAGATGGTGAGCGCGTTCTGCCGGGACACGCGTATATTGCTCCGGGCGATAAGCATATGGAGCTCGCGCGTAGCGGGGCAAACTATCAGATTAAGATCCACGATGGACCGCCAGTTAACCGGCACCGTCCGTCGGTGGACGTGCTGTTTCATTCGGTCGCGAAACATGCGGGGCGCAACGCCGTAGGCGTGATCCTTACGGGGATGGGCAACGATGGCGCGGCGGGAATGTTAGCAATGTACCAGGCGGGAGCCTGGACCATCGCGCAAAACGAAGCAAGTTGTGTGGTGTTCGGCATGCCGCGTGAGGCCATCAATATGGGTGGCGTCAGCGAAGTGGTCGATCTTAGCCAGGTAAGCCAGCAGATGCTGGCGAAAATCAGTGCCGGACAGGCAATACGTATTTGAACCAGGAGTAATTTTTTATGGCGGATAAAGAGCTTAAGTTTTTGGTTGTGGATGACTTTTCCACCATGCGTCGCATTGTGCGCAACCTGCTGAAAGAGCTGGGATTCAACAACGTCGAAGAGGCGGAAGACGGTGTTGATGCGCTGAACAAATTGCAGACCGGTGGTTTTGGTTTTGTCATCTCCGACTGGAACATGCCAAATATGGATGGTCTGGAACTGCTGAAGACCATCCGTGCCGATAGCAACATGGCTTCCATGCCGGTGCTGATGGTGACGGCTGAAGCGAAAAAAGAGAACATCATTGCGGCGGCGCAGGCTGGTGCAAGTGGCTACGTGGTGAAACCGTTCACCGCAGCCACCCTGGAAGAGAAGCTCGGTAAGATCTTCGAGAAACTTGGCATGTGAGGACCGGACTATGTTGCAACCTTCAATAAAACCTTCTGAAGAGCATTCTCCCAGCGACATTATTGCCCGCATCGGTAGCCTGACGCGCATGCTGCGCGATAGTCTGCGCGAGTTGGGCCTGGATCAAGCGATTGCCGAAGCAGCGGAAGCGATTCCGGATGCGCGCGATCGCCTGGATTATGTGGTCCAGATGACGGCGCAGGCCGCTGAGCGTGCGCTGAACAGCGTGGAAGCCTCTCAGCCTCACCAGGATGAGATGGAAAAAAATTCAAAAGCGCTGAGCAAGCGCTGGGACGAGTGGTTCGAGAACCCAATTGAACTGGCAGACGCCCGTGAACTGGTGACTGATACCCGCAAGTTCCTCGGTGAAATTCCGGGTCATACCAGCTTCACCAACGCCCAGTTGCTGGACATCATGATGGCGCAGGATTTCCAGGATCTTACCGGTCAGGTGATCAAGCGCATGATGGACGTTATCCAGGAGATCGAACGCCAGTTGCTGATGGTGCTGCTGGAAAACATCCCGGAGCAGTCTGCGCGCCCGAAACGCGAAAACGACAGCCTACTCAATGGCCCTCAGCTCGACGCCACCAAAGCGGGCGTGGTGGCAAGCCAGGACCAGGTGGACGACCTGCTGGACAGCCTCGGCTTCTGATTTGTCGGCACATTCACCTTCAGACAGCCTGAAGGTGAAGTCAGCGAACCCACGAAAAAGGGAAGGGAAACCTTCCTTTTTTTATTGCAGGAAGATATCGCCCACTGCGAAGAGATTCGACAGCGCATGCAGCACTATTGGTATCAGCAGCCCGCCTGTCCCGAGCCGGACAACACACAACAGCGCAGAAAAAATAAACAACTGAATAAAGGTGAGCGGCGCCTGATATTGCATATGAATGGCGGCAAACAATAAAGATGTCAGCACAATACCGACTTGTTGCGGCACTTTTCCCCATCCCAGGCTGGCATTGAGCAAAAAGCCGCGAAAAATAATCTCTTCACTCACCGGGGCTATCAGACAGGCGGTGAATACCCACGCCCAACGGGTTAACCCCGTATACCCTTCCAGGGAGTCCAGCCACGGCTCAGGCTGCTGGAACAGCTTTTCCATTACCAGCATCGCCAGCAGCGCCAGCAGCGGCGCGGCAAGGTTTCGCCACGCCAGCGTGCCAAAAGGCAGCAACCCGTCATAGTGTCTTCCGTAATAACGCCACAGCAGCAACGAGCAGGGGAGCAACAGGGCGCCATGCAGAAACGGGCCGTCAAGGCCATTTTGATAAAGACGCATAAAACCCGGAATGAAAATAGCGAAATAGAACAGGCTGTAATAGATAACAAACGCCGCGATGCACACCGCAGTATGCGATGTTCGGTCCGATTGTGCTGACATAAAAAGTCACGTCCGTGCAGGGTTATACGCGAAGCCGACCATTATAAAGGAGATTACCTGCAATTCTGTTCAGTCGTTAACAATCAGGACAGGCCGACAAAAAACGGTGTTTAGGCAGGATTTTTCACAGGGTATTGCTGTTTTGTCCTCGTTTCGGGCGCGTGGATGAACCCTGAAGGGCAATTCAAATGGCGAAAACCCCTTGTTTTTATGCCTTACTCTGCCCATTAGATACCCTTGACTCTGGCAATATGTTGTCAAACCCGTAATCCGTGGATGCAGGCCGTGGCCTCTGAAGACAACGAAGACAAAACAGAAGCCCCCACAGCGCACCGACTAGAAAAGGCGCGTGAAGAAGGGCAAATCCCCCGATCAAAAGAGCTGACATCACTGCTGGTGATGCTGGTGGGTGTCTGCATTCTGTGGTTTGGCGGCGAGATGTTTGGCCGACGGTTATCGATGGCGCTCTCTTCCGGGCTGCGCTTCGATCATAAAATCATCAACGATCCGGGGCTGTTTGTCGGGCAGGTGATCATGATGCTGAAAACGGCGCTGATGGGGATGCTGCCGCTGTTGACTGGCGTGGTGATTATCGCGCTGATTGCGCCGGTAATGTTGGGTGGGCTGGTTTTCAGCACCAAGTCGCTGGCGTTTAATTTTTCCAAGCTCAATCCGCTGAGCGGTCTTGGACGTCTGTTTTCCTCCCAGGTTGGCGCTGAACTGTTTAAAGCGTTAATGAAAGCCCTGCTGATGGGCAGCGTCGCCGGGATATTCGTCTGGCATCACTGGCCGGATATGATGCGCCTGATGAGCGAATCGCCGTTAACCGCCATGGCCAGCGCCCTTAATCTGGCCGGGTTGTGTGCGCTGCTGGTGTCGCTGAGCATCATCCCGATGGTCGGTTTTGACGTTTTCTGGCAGATCTACAGCCATATGAAAAAATTGCGCATGTCACGCCAGGACATTCGTGACGAATTTAAACAGAGTGAAGGCGACCCGCATATCAAAAGTCGCATCCGCCAGATGCAGCGAGCCGCCGCTCGCCGCCGCATGATGGCCGATGTACCGAAAGCCGATGTGATTGTCACCAACCCGACGCACTATGCCGTCGCGCTGCAATATGACGAAAATAAAATGAGCGCGCCGAAAGTGGTGGCAAAAGGCTCCGGTCTGGTGGCGCTGCGTATTCGCGAGTTGGGTACGGAAAATCGCGTACCGATTCTGGAAGCACCGCCACTGGCGCGTGCGCTTTTCCGTCATGCGGAAATTGGACAGCAGATCCCAGGTCAGCTTTATGCGGCGGTAGCCGAAGTGCTGGCGTGGGTATGGCAGTTGAAACGCTGGCGACTGTCAGGCGGACAACGACCTGTTAAACCTGAGAATCTTCCGGTGCCTGAAGCGCTGGATTTTATGAACGAGAAGGACACTGATGGCTAATCTGGTAGCAATGCTGCGTCTGCCCAGCAATCTGAAATCGACCCAATGGCAAGTGCTTGCCGGGCCTGTGCTCATTTTGCTTATTTTGTCGATGATGGTGCTGCCGCTGCCGGCGTTTGTCCTCGACCTGCTGTTTACCTTTAATATCGCGCTGTCGATCATGGTGCTGCTGGTGGCGATGTTCACCCAGCGTACGCTCGAATTCGCTGCTTTCCCGACCATTCTGCTGTTTACCACTTTGCTGCGCCTGGCACTCAACGTCGCCTCCACGCGTATCATTTTGATGGACGGGCACACCGGTGCCGCCGCCGCAGGGCGCGTGGTTGAAGCCTTCGGCCACTTCCTGGTCGGCGGTAACTTTGCCATTGGTATCGTGGTGTTCGTCATCCTCGTGATCATCAACTTTATGGTTATCACCAAAGGTGCAGGACGTATCGCGGAAGTGGGCGCGCGCTTCGTGCTCGACGGGATGCCCGGTAAGCAGATGGCGATCGATGCCGACCTTAACGCCGGGATCATTGGTGAAGATGAGGCGAAACGCCGTCGTTCGGAAGTGACGCAGGAAGCCGATTTCTACGGTTCCATGGACGGTGCGAGTAAGTTCGTTCGTGGTGATGCCATCGCCGGTATTCTGATCATGGTGATCAACGTCATCGGTGGTCTGCTGGTGGGGGTGCTGCAACATGGCCTGTCGATGGGCGATGCAGCGGAGAGCTATACGCTGTTGACTATCGGTGATGGCCTTGTCGCGCAGATCCCGGCGTTGGTTATTTCAACCGCCGCGGGCGTTATCGTTACGCGTGTCAGCACCGACGAAGATGTCGGCCAGCAGATGGTTGGGCAACTCTTCTCTAACCCGCGCGTCATGTTGCTGAGCGCCGGTGTCCTCGGTCTGTTGGGGATGGTGCCTGGCATGCCGAACTTTGTCTTCCTGCTGTTTACCGCCGCGCTGCTCGGGCTTGCCTGGTGGTTGCGCGGACGTCAACAGGAGGCACCTGTCGACGCGGTACCAGTGAAAGCCCCGGAAAACACGCAGGCCGTAGAAGCGACATGGAATGATGTGCAACTGGAAGATTCCCTAGGTATGGAAGTGGGTTACCGCTTGATCCCGATGGTGGATTTCCAGCAGGACGGCGAGTTGCTGGGACGTATCCGCAGTATTCGTAAGAAATTTGCTCAGGACATGGGCTTCCTGCCGCCGGTGGTACATATTCGCGACAACATGGATCTGCCGCCCGCGCGTTACCGTATTCTGATGAAAGGGGTGGAAATTGGCAGCGGCGAAGCCTATCCGGGCCGCTGGCTGGCGATTAACCCAGGTACGGCAGCCGGTTCGCTGCCGGGCGAGCAGACTGTCGATCCGGCTTTTGGTCTGGCAGCAATCTGGATCGAAAGTGCGTTGAAAGAGCAGGCGCAAATCCAGGGCTTTACCGTGGTGGAAGCGAGTACCGTGGTAGCCACGCACCTCAACCACCTGATTGGTCAGTTCTCGGCGGAACTGTTTGGCCGACAGGAAGCGCAGCAACTGCTTGATCGCGTAAGCCAGGAGATGCCGAAGCTGACCGAAGATTTAGTGCCGGGCGTGGTGACGCTGACCACGCTGCACAAAGTGTTGCAAAACCTGCTGGCGGAGAGAGTGCCGATTCGCGATATGCGCACCATTCTCGAAACGCTGGCGGAGCACGCGCCGCTGCAAACCGACCCGCACGAACTCACCGCGGTGGTGCGCGTAGCGCTCGGCCGTGCGATTACGCAGCAGTGGTTCCCGGGTAATGATGAAGTGCAGGTGATTGGCCTTGATACGCCGCTGGAACGTCTGCTGCTGCAAGCACTGCAGGGCGGTGGTGGCCTGGAGCCGGGGCTGGCCGACCGTTTACTGGAGCAGACTCAGGAAGCGCTGGCGCGTCAGGAGATGCTCGGCGCGCCTCCGGTGCTGCTGGTCAACCATGCCCTGCGTCCGTTACTGGCGCGTTTCCTGCGTCGTAGCCTGCCGCAGCTGGTGGTGATGTCGAATATGGAGATGTCCGACAATCGCCATATCCGCATGACCGCAACCATCGGGGGTAAATAATGCGTTATCTCATCCTGCTGATCGTCGCGCTGCCGTTGTTCGCCTGCGCGGCGGGTGAAGGTGCCTGGCAAGCCAGCAGCATTGGCATCCGGCTGGATAACCGGGGCGTAGCGGCGTCGTCACGGCCATTAGGGCCAACGCAGCCGGTCGATGGTCTGATAACGGAAGTCTCCTGGCGCTATGAGCTGAACGGCCCGACGCCAGCGGGATTGCTGGTGCGTCTCTGTTCGCAGACGCGCTGCGTGGCGCTCGATGGCCAGAGCGGTTCAACGCGTGGTTTGGCGGATGTACCCGCTGCTGAACAATTGCGTTTTGTCTGGGAAGTACCGGGCGGCGGGCGTTTGTGGCCGCCGCTGAACGTCCGCAGTAACCAGGTCATTGTGAATTACCGTCAGCCTGCCAAAAGCTAGCCGCTTCGCTGGCAATAAACTCAATCGCTTAGCTGTTTTTTTAGCCTTCGATCCCGCCATCAGAGCGGGATTTTGCTATCTGCCACTCATTTTTGACCACGCCTTTTGAAGCATTAGAAACGCTGTTTTATAAATCAGTGATGCGCGTATCGACACTCTTTGCATTTTTGCCAGTTACGCCTTTTTGCTGGCAGAAACAGAAAGGTTTCCTGTTGCACATCCTCTTACTTTAGCCGTGTAAGAAATTCCTTTGGCTAAGCCGGATTGTCAAAGGTCCCCAATAATGAACAGGGTTGACGGCAATGAAAACACGTAAAATTGGACTGGTTAATTACCTCGCCTACGGTTCTGGCGATTTTCTGGGAGCGGGCACGACCGCGTTGACCGCAGCATGGTTACTCTATTTCTACACAACCTTTTGTGGTCTGACACCGATCGAAGCGACATTTATCTTTGCAGCCGCAAGGGTGCTGGATGCAGTTGTGAGTCCGCTGATGGGCTTTTTGACCGATAACTTCGGTACGACCTGGCTGGGTAAGCGCTTTGGTCGCCGCAAATTCTTTATCCTGCTGGGTATTCCTTGTGTGTTCAGCTACTCAATCATGTGGGTAGGGGACATGAGTTTTTGGTATTACCTGCTGACCTATCTGCTGTTTGATGTGGTCTACACCATGATTCTGGTGCCCTATGAAACGCTGGTGCCAGAAATGACCGATGACTTCAAACAGAAAACCAAATTCTCCGGCGCGCGCATCTCAATGGCGCAAATGTCAGCGATTCTGGCGTCATTCCTGCCGGGGATCCTGTTGACGCATTTCGGCAAGGACAACCCGATCTCTTTCTTCTATGCCAGCCTGGTGTTCTCGGTAATGTGCGCGATGATGCTGACGTTTGTCTGGTGCTTCACCTGGGAGCGCCCGCGTGAAGAGTGGACAGAAGCGGCGCTGCGCGCGGAAGCGGAGAAGAAACATCTTACTCTCGGCCAGAGTCTGAGCCGCCTGTTTGTCGAACTGAGCTCAACGCTGCGTATCAAAATCTTCCGCCAGCACCTGGGCATGTATCTCGGCGGCTATATCGCTCAGGATGTGTTCAACGCCGTATTCACTTACTACGTGGTGTTCGTGTTGATGCAGGAAGCCTCGGTGGCATCCAGCCTGATGGGCACCATGGCGATATTCCAGTTCATTGCGGTTATCGCCATGATCCCGCTGTGTATTCGTTTTGGGCCTGCACCGTCTTACCGCATGGTGGTGGTGCTGTTCGGTCTGAGTGCCGCGTCTTACGCCGTGCTTTATTACACCGGTTTGAGCGATGTGTATTCGCTGTTGCTGCTGGTTTCTGCCGTTGCAGGACTGGGGCGCGGCGGTATCAACTATGTGCCGTGGAATACCTACACCTATATCGCTGACATTGACGAAGTGGTCACCGGCCAGCGTCGTGAAGGGATTTTCGCTGGCATCATGACGCTGACGCGCAAAGCCTCGCAGGCCGGTGCGGTGATGCTGGTGGGGATCGTGATGCAGGCATCCGGCTTTGTCTCCGGGCAGAAAACCCAGGCGGCGGAAGTGAGCCATACCATTCTGCTGATCATGTGCTTTGGCACTATCGCCGTGCTGTGCTGCGGTTTCCTCGTTTCCTTGCACTTCAGGCTGAATCTGAAAACGCACAGCGTGCTGCGTGAAGAGACGGCAAAAATGCGCCAGAGCGGCCGTGCGATGCCGGAATGCATTACCCCGCAGGCGCGGGAAACGGTCGAGATGCTGGCGGGAATGCCATACGAATCCCTGTGGGGCAATAACAATATCGGCTATCTGAATCGTAATAAACCTGCCGCGCCCTCCCTGAAAGACGCGTCACTGAAATCGACTTACAACTGAGGTTAAGAATATGAAGGTTTGGCCCGTCAAACACAGCCCGTTACTGCGGCAGCCGGAGCGTTTTATCGCCCGTGATGAACTGAAGGCTTTGATTCGCAAGGTTACCCACAATCTGGTCAACATTCACGATACCACTGGCGAATTTTTACTCCGGCTGGATGATGGCCGCGTGATTGACACCAAAGGCTGGGCTGGCTGGGAGTGGACGCACGGCGTCGGGCTGTACGGAATGTATCAGTATTACCGCCAGACCGGAGATGAGAGCGTTCGCGAGGTGATTGATAGCTGGTTCGCCGACCGTTTTGCAGAAGGCGCAACTACCAAAAACGTCAACACCATGGCGCCGTTCCTGACACTGGCGTACCGCTATGAAGAGACGCGCAATCCAACGTACTTGCCATGGCTGGAGAGTTGGGCGGAGTGGGCGATGAACGAGATGCCACGCACCGATCACGGTGGTATGCAGCATATTACGCTGGCGGAAGAGAATCACCAGCAGATGTGGGACGACACCCTGATGATGACGGTACTGCCATTGGCGAAGATCGGTAAACTGCTCAATCGTCCGGACTATGTGGAAGAGGCGGTCTATCAATTTCTGCTGCATGTGCAAAATTTGATGGATCGGGAAACGGGGTTGTGGTTCCACGGCTGGAACTACGAGGGGCTACATAACTTTGCCAAAGCGCGCTGGGCGCGCGGCAATAGCTGGCTGACCATCGTGATCCCGGATTTTCTTGAGCTGGTGGATCTGCCGGAAAATAACGCGGTGCGCCGCTATCTGGTGCAGGTGCTGAATGCGCAAATCGCCGCACTGGCGCAGTGTCAGCATGAGAGCGGGTTGTGGCATACACTGCTGGACGATGCCGATTCCTATCTGGAGGCGTCGGCTACCGCAGGGTTTGCCTACGGTATTCTGAAAGCGCTGCGTAAACGCTATGTCAGTGCTGATTATTCTGAGGTGGCAGAAAACGCGGTCAAAGCGATCGTTGGCAATATTTCGCCGGAAGGGGAGCTGTTGCAGGTTTCGTTCGGTACCGGCATGGGCAGTAATCTGGAGTTCTACCGCCAGATCCCGCTCACCTCTATGCCCTATGGTCAGGCGATGGCCATGCTCTGCCTGACGGAATATTTGCGTAAATATTTCTGAGTTCGTTATGCGTAAAATAAAAACCGCTCCTGCTTATGGTGAGCGGTTTTCTATCTGGAATAATCCGATCATTTTTTCATATTGCGAATAATTAATCTGAATGCAATTAATAAAAACATTCACCGTGTGAATAATGACATTATTTATTCGTTATTAATAAAAATGTGATTAAGCACACACTGTATGGATTCTGTATCGTCTACTTTTAATTTGTGTTTGAGATTTATCTAATACGTAAAACAAGGAGGTGGAAATGGGTGAAATAGTGGGTGGCTATATTATTGACCCTGCGGTGAACATCAATGAAAAGGGAATGACGAAAGATCAGGTATCCCGGTTTATAACGGCGTTTGAAGGGATCGTCGGAGCGAAATATTTGCCGCTAATGTATATTGGCAGTCAACTGGTTGCTGGCCATTTGTACGCTTATATTGCTCAACGCACTTTTATTCATTCCCAGTCAGTAGAGGTTTCCCTGGTCAAGGTCGTTATATATGAGTCATTTGACAATGAATTAGCTATCCACTCGATTAGTGAGATCTGAACCATATTATCGTCATGATAGTGATTGCTCTTTGAAATAAACATCCTGTTATTGTTAACTCTGTCATTTATTGTATATGCGCGTCTGTTCAATCTTAGCCAGATTGTAACAAACAGTCCGCCTCCGTTGAGGCGGACGATTTTTTTTACATTCTGTCGACGGTTTCAATACCCAGCGTATCCAGCCCCAGCTTCAGCGTTTTCGCCGTCAGCAGCGCCAGTTTCAGACGGCTGTTGCGCACCTCTTCATCCCCGGCGGAGAGAATCGGGCAGTGCTCATAGAAACCGGAAAACAGACCGGCCAGATCGTACAGGTAGGCGCACATCACGTGCGGTGTCCCTTCACGAGCCACAACATTCAGCGTCTCTTCAAATTGCAGCAGGCGGGCTGCCAGTTGTGATTCGCGCTCTTCGCCGATGGTAACCGGTGCATTCTCCAGCACGCTCTCTTCAAGACCCGCTTTGCGGAACACGGAGAGTACGCGCGTGTAGGCATACTGCATATACGGTGCGGTATTGCCTTCAAATGCCAGCATGTTATCCCAGTCGAAAACGTAGTCGGTGGTACGGTTCTTTGACAGATCCGCGTATTTCACCGCGCCGATGCCTACCGCGTTGGCCAGTTTTTCCAGCTCGTCTGCCGGCATTTCCGGGTTTTTCTCGGCAACCAGACGACGGGCACGCTCCAGCGCTTCGTCCAGCAGATCGGCGAGTTTCACCGTACCGCCAGCACGTGTTTTAAATGGTTTGCCATCTTTGCCCAGCATCATGCCGAACATATGGTGTTCCAGCGGCACGGAATCCGGCACATAACCGGCTTTGCGCACGATAGTCCACGCCTGCATCAGATGCTGGTGCTGACGGGAATCAATGTAGTAGAGCACGCGATCGGCATGCAGCGTTTCATAACGGTATTTGGCGCAGGCGATATCGGTGGTGGTGTAGAGGTAGCCGCCATCCTTCTTCTGGATGATGACGCCCATCGGTTCGCCTTCCTTGTTTTTGTACTCATCAAGGAACACCACGGTAGCGCCTTCACTTTCTACCGCCAGGCCTTTAGCTTTCAGGTCGGCAACGATGCCAGGCAGCATCGGGTTGTAGAGGCTTTCGCCCATCACATCTTTGCGCGTCAGGGTAACGTTTAAGCGCTCATAGGTTTGCTGGTTCTGACTCATGGTGATGTCAACCAGCTTGCGCCACATTTCACGGCAGTATTCATCGCCGCCCTGCAGTTTTACGACATAGCCGCGCGCACGCTCAGCGAAGGCGGCATCTTCGTCGTAATGTTTTTTCGCTTCGCGGTAGAAACCTTCCAGATCAGCCAGCGCCATTTCTCCGGCATTTTCCTGCTGCTTTAGCTCAAGATACGCAATCAGCATGCCGAACTGCGTGCCCCAGTCACCAACGTGGTTCGCGCGAATAACGTTGTGGCCGAGGAATTCCAGCGTACGTACGGAGGCATCGCCAATAATGGTTGAGCGCAGATGGCCAACGTGCATCTCTTTCGCCACGTTTGGCGCAGAGTAGTCAATCACAATGGTCTGCGGCTGCGGCTGCGTTACGCCCAGGCGTTCAGATTTCAGTGCCTGGTTAACTTCCGCGGCGAGAAATTCCGGCGCGAGGAAGATATTGATAAAACCCGGCCCGGCGATTTCAACTTTGTTGGCAATCCCGTCGAGTGAGAGATGAGACAGAACCTGCTCAGCCAGTTGTCGCGGCGCCATGCCCAGTTTTTTAGCCACTGCCATTACACCGTTAGCCTGATAGTCGCCAAACTGGACTTTTGCTGACTGACGAACCTGTGGTTCGCAATCGGCGGGCGCGCCTGCCGCGATCATAGCCTGACTGACTTTTTCTGAGAGAAGAGCCTGAATATTCACCGGGATACCTTACGTTTAGGACGCGACACATGCGGGCGCGTCCGGGTGTTCATTAAAGGCGGGAGTATACTGCAATTGCCCGTTGGCGTCAGCACCGCGTCGCGCGTGGTCTGTGCAGAAAATCATCCACCGGCGCGCAGAAAGCCAGGGAGTTGGTGAGCGGCGCATAACAAGGTAGATTATGCGCTTTGCGACGACATACGGGTACGGCTTATGAACAACTGGCAAGAAATTGAAGAGTTGCAGGATATTGTCGCGGATCTGCCGCGTTTTCGCGACGATTTGCAGGCGCTAACCACGCGATTAGGGCTGGCGATTGCGCCACTTCATGCCGACCATATTTCCCTGCGCTGCCACCAGAACGCCACGGCGGATCGCTGGCGACGCGGATTTGAACAGTGCGGTGAATTGCTGTCGGAAAATATCATTAACGGGCGCCCGATCTGTTTGTTTAAATTGCATCAGCCACTGCATGTGGAGCACTGGACATTTACGGTGATTGAACTGCCGTGGCCGGGCGAGAAACGCTATCCGCACGAAGGCTGGGAGCATATCGAAATTGTCCTGCCAGGCGCGCCGGAAACCCTGAATGCCCGCGCGCTGGCGCTACTGGCTGATGAAGGGTTAAGCCAGCCGGGCATCGCCGTGAAAACCAGTTCGCCAAAAGGAGAACGCGAGCGTTTGCCAAATCCAACGCTTGCGGTAACCGACGGCAAAGTGACGGTGAAATTTCACCCGTGGACCATTGAAGAGATTGTTGCCAGCGAGCAGTGACGCTTGCAGGTGTGAGGGCGCGCAGATTCGCAATTATATAAGCGTGCCATGATGAACAAAGGGAGGAGCTATGGCCTTACTGGAAATCTGTTGTTACGGCGTTGATGACGCGGTGATCGCTCAGCAGCAGGGGGCAGATCGCATCGAGTTTTGTGCGGCACCGAAAGAGGGCGGGTTAACGCCTTCCGCCGGTGCGCTGAAAAGCATCCGTCAGCGAGTGACGATTCCGGTGCATCCGATTGTTCGCCCACGCGGCGGCGATTTTTGCTACCGCGCCGATGAATTTGCCGCCATGCTGGAAGATATCCGGCTGCTGCGCGAACTCGGTTTCCCCGGTCTGGTAACGGGTGTACTAAACGAAGACGGTCAGGTCGATATGCCGCGCATGCGGGAAATTATGTCGGCGGCGCAGGGGATGGCGGTGACCTTTCATCGCGCCTTCGATATGTGCGCCAACCCGCAGCAGGCCTGCGATGCGCTGGCAGAATTAGGCGTTGTTCGTATTCTCACTTCCGGCCAGCAGGCGTCAGCGGAAAAAGGACTTTCATTAATTAGGGAACTTAATGCCCGCTCCGGCGCTCCAATCATTATGGCCGGTGCTGGTGTGCGTCCGCAAAACCTGGAAATATTCCTGGCGGCGGGAGTCAAAGAGGTGCACAGCTCAGCAGGACGCTGGTTCGCGTCGCCGATGCGTTATCGCAATAGTGGATTATCGATGTCGTCGGATGCCCAGGCGGATGAATATGCCCGCTACGGTGTTGACGGCCCGGCAGTGGCGGAGATGAAGCAGATTATTGCGCTTCACCGCCCGTAACAGTTTTTACCGCGCATCATGTCGCCCAATATGATGCTTGCTCGTACCAGGCCCCTGCCATTAACAGGGGCCTTTTTTTATCTTATGGTTTACGGGCAATCAGTACGGCGCGCAGCGGCGCCGGATAGCCTTCGACGGTTTTCGTGCTGTCATGTGGATCGAGGAAATCTGCCAGCGATTCGGTCACCATCCACGGCGTCCGACGCTGCTCCTCGGTGCTGGTAACGCACATATCGGCGATACGCACATCGACAAAACCACACTTCTCAAGCCAGTTTTTCAGCGCCAGCGCTGAAGGAATAAAGTAGACGTTGCGCATTTGCGCATAGCGATCGCCCGGAACCAGAACCGTGTGTTCATCACCTTCAACCACCAGTGTTTCCAGAACCAGCTCACCCTCTTTCACCAGTTGATCTTTCAGTTGCCACAGATGCTCCAGCGGCGAACGGCGGTGATAAAGTACGCCCATCGAGAATACCGTGTCGAACGCGTTCAGCGCCGGAAGTTGCTCAATCCCCAGCGGCAACAGGTGTGCGCGGCGATCGTCGCCCAGCAGCTTACGTACCGCTTCGAACTGGCACAAAAAGAGTTGCGTCGGATCGATCCCGACTGCCAGCGACGCTCCGGCGCCAATCATGCGCCACAGGTGATAACCGCTGCCGCAGCCGACATCGAGGATGGTACGTCCGCGTAAGTCCGACAGGTGCGGCAGCACGCGATCCCACTTCCAGTCGGAGCGCCATTCAGTATCAATATCAATGCCATACAGAGAAAACGGCCCTTTGCGCCACGGCATCAGGTTACGCAGCAGCGTTTCCATGCCCTTGAGCTGACCGGCGCTCAGCGGCTCATCACTTTGCGCCGTCACGCCATTGAGCAGGTCCAGCTTTGCTGGCGTAAGCTGCGGCAGAAATTCGACCGCATTGTTCCACTGTTTAAACTGCCCGTGCAGAGCCTCGCGCTGCCAGGCGGAAATCTGCGGCGGCAGCGTGTCGAGCCAGTGAGCTAATGGGCCAACGGCAATTTGCTGATAAAAACGGCCAAACTCGATCATGCCTTCTCCGCTTTCAGTGCGACCAGCGAACCGAAGTTAAAGCACTGGAACCACAATTCACTGTGTTCAAACCCGGCGGTATGCAGGCGCGCTTTATGCGCCTCGACGGAGTCTGTCAGCATGACGTTTTCCAGCATGCTGCGTTTCTGGCTGATCTCCAGCTCGCTGTAACCGTTGGCGCGTTTAAAGTCGTGATGCATATTGAACAGCAGTTCGCCGACAGTGCTGTCTTCAAAACTGAATTTTTCCGACAACACCAGCGCACCGCCCGGATTCAGCCCCTGATAGACCTTTTGCAGCAGCTTCAGGCGATCGTCCGGCTCGAGAAATTGCAGCGTAAAGTTGAGCACCACCATCGAGGCATTTTCGATCTGAATATCGCGAATATCGCCTTCGATCACCTCAACGGGCGTCGGCGCTTTGTAGGCATCGATATGGCGACGGCAGCGTTCGACCATCGCCGGCGAGTTATCCACGGCGATAATTTTGCAGCCATCCTGATGAATGTTGCGGCGTACCGACAGCGTGGCGGCACCGAGTGAACAACCGAGATCGTAAACCTGCGTGGCGGGCTGCACAAAGCGCTCCGCCAGCATGCCGATCATCGAAATAATATTGGAGTAACCCGGTACGGAACGCTGGATCATATCCGGGAAGACTTCAGCTACCCGTTCATCGAAAGTCCAGTCGCCCAGGCTGGCGATAGGCGCAGAAAAAAGCGTGTCGCGGTGAGACATAGTGTAAATATCCGGGAAAACAAAGGGGCGTATTGTGCGCTAATGCAGGGAGAAAACCAACTCCCAGGGCATATACCACAGATTGGCCAGCACCATCAGCAACAGCGAACAAAACGTTGCGCCCATACCAGAACGACGCCAGCGAACCAGCCGATGGTGGTATCCGTAATAATGCATCAGGCGGCCGACAATCAACATCAGCCCGCAGATATGCACCATCCAGGTTTCTGCGCCGTCCATCTCCATGAACAGCAACAGCAGCAGCGCGACAGGAATATATTCCACGGCATTACCATGAATGCGTATCGCGCTTTGCAGTTCACTGAACCCGCCGTCGCCATAACTGACGCGATACTGTGAACGCAGGCGGATAACATCAAAGGAAAACTTCAGCAGTAATAATGCACCCAGCACGGCGTAGAGCGCGCTAACCATACTAACTCCCTTTACGATGATGGCGATGGCTTCTCAATGATAGGTGCTTCACTCAAAAAAGAGAAGATTGCAGCGGCAGGGAAGGTGCCGCGCCAATACTGGGGATGGCGGCGGAAAGATCCTGCCACAACGTCTCAACCAGTTCGGGCGCCTGGGCGATATCCGGGGTATGCAGGAAAAGATACGGTGTGGTGGTTTGCTCCCATAGCGGCAACTTTTCCAGCCAGACGGCGAAAAGCTGCCGATTCTGCGCCATATTGTCGCTACCAATAAAACGCACCATAGGATGATGGGCGGTGACCAGCGCATGTACCGGCACTTTCGGTTTTTTGCGCTGGGCTTCAATCACGGCTTCACTGTGCGCAATTGCGCTGTGCACCGGACGGCTGTCAAGGATCACGCGGTTGACGCCGCGAGCATGCAAGCCCTGATTAAGGGCTTTTTCTTCTTCGCCTTTGGCGAAAAAGAGCGGGTGGCGTACTTCGACGCCGTAGGTAAATTCCCCGGGAAGCGCATCAAGAAATGCCCACAGCGCAGGCAAATCGCGCGGTGAGAAAACGGCCGGAAGCTGTAACCAGTACTGGCCTATTCGCCCTGCTAACGGCGACATGCGGCTGAAAAACTCTGCTGTCAGATCGTCGCAATTTCGCAGCGCCGCCTGGTGCGAAATGGTGGCCGGAAATTTAAAACAGAAGCGAAAATCACCGTTGGTCTGCGCGTACCAGCGCGCGACGACCTCCGCTTTGGGAAGGGCATACAGCGTGGTGTTGCCTTCGACGCAGTTGAAGTGGCGGGCATATGCCTCAAGACTGTCAATGCCAAGGCGCACCCATTTCGGGTGCGCCCATTGCGGCAGGCCGACATACATCATAACGCGCTGAGGATCTCGTCCGTGCTGCGCACGCGGCTGATCCGCGGGAAGATATTTTTCATGCTGCCCTGATGCTGTTCGGCATTCGCCGCGCTGCACGCATCTTCAGCAAGCACCAGCGAGAAGCCCAGTTCCCAGGCATTACGGGCGGTGGATTCCACCCCGATATTGGTGGAAATGCCGCACAGCACAATGGTGTCAATCCCGCGACGGCGCAGTTGCAGTTCCAGATCGGTGCCGTAAAAGGCACCCCATTGACGTTTGGTTACTTCGATGTCGCTCTCTTTTTTCCCCAGCGCCTGCGGGTAAGTCCACCAGTTATCCGGCAACGCATGCCCGCCTGTCGCGGCGTCAACCGGTTGTTTCAGCGCTTCGGCGAAATCAGCTGACCAGCCTACGCGCACCAGTACAACAGGCGCACCGTTGGCACGAAATTTTTCCGCCAGGGCAGCAGCGCGTTTTACCACGTCCTGTGCCGTGTGAGGACCACCGGCGAAAGGCAGGATCCCTTCCTGTAAATCGATCACTACCAGAGCGGTTTTCTCAGCATTGAGCTTCAGCATCATAACTCCTGAAAAATGAATGACGTCGGTGGATACCTTACGCGTTATGTACGCCAGCGCGGTGTGGAAATTTTGTTAAATTTTGTGAGAATGCGCAATAAGCGCGCAGCAAACGTGCGTACAGTCAGTAGCGGGCTTATCGTTGGTCAGAATTTCCAGTATAATAGCCCCCTTTTTTCATCCAGTAGTGACATACGAAAATAGCTGCCACCAGAATGCCTGCCGCGCAGGTGCCAGGTCGCGCGCAGCTAATTTAAGGGATATCTCATGCGTACAGTATATTGCGGGCAGCTCAATCAGTCCCATGTGGGACAGCAAGTAACGCTTTGTGGGTGGGTCAATCGTCGTCGTGACCTCGGTAGCCTTATCTTTATTGATATGCGCGATCGTGAAGGCATCGTGCAGGTGTTTTTCGACCCGGACCGTCAGGATGCGTTCCAGCTCGCCTCTGAACTGCGTAATGAGTTCTGTATTCAGATTACCGGTACTGTTCGTGCCCGTGACGCGAAAAACGTCAACAAAGATATGGCTACCGGCGAAGTTGAAGTGTTCGCCACTAAGCTGAACATCATCAACCGTTCCGACGTGCTGCCGCTGGATTCCAACCACGTCAACACCGAAGAAGCGCGTCTGAAATATCGCTATCTCGATCTGCGTCGTCCGGAAATGGCGCAGCGCCTGAAAACCCGTGCGAAAATCACCAGCTTCGTGCGTCGCTTTATGGACGATCATGGCTTCCTCGATATCGAAACGCCGATGCTGACGAAAGCCACGCCGGAAGGCGCACGCGACTACCTCGTACCTTCGCGCGTGCATAAAGGCAAATTCTACGCGTTGCCGCAGTCCCCACAGCTGTTCAAACAGCTGCTGATGATGTCCGGTTTTGACCGTTATTATCAAATCGTCAAATGCTTCCGTGACGAAGACCTGCGCGCTGACCGTCAGCCGGAATTTACCCAGATTGATGTCGAAACCTCTTTCATGACTGCGCCGCAGGTGCGTGAAGTGATGGAAGCGTTAGTGCGTCAGCTGTGGCTGGAAATCAAAGGTGTTGATCTGGGTGATTTCCCGATCATGACCTTTGCTGAAGCAGAGCGCCGCTATGGTTCTGATAAACCGGATCTGCGTAACCCGATGGAACTGGTGGACGTGGCAGACCTGCTGAAAGCGGTCGAATTTAAAGTCTTCTCCGGCCCGGCAAATGATGCGAAAGGTCGTGTTGCCGCGCTACGTGTGCCAGGTGGCGCACAACTTAGCCGTAAACAAATTGACGACTACGGCAAATTTATTGAAATCTACGGCGCGAAAGGCCTGGCATACATCAAGGTCAATGAAGCGGCGAAAGGCCTGGAAGGTATCACCAGCCCGGTGGCCAAGTTCCTGAATGCTGACATTGTCAGCGCGATCCTTGAGCGCACGGGCGCGCAGGACGGCGACATGATCTTCTTCGGCGCGGACCACAAGAAAGTGGTTGCCGATGCACTGGGCGCGCTGCGTCTGAAGCTCGGCAAAGATCTGAATCTGACCGACGAAGCGAAGTGGGCGCCGCTGTGGGTTATCGACTTCCCGATGTTTGAAGATGACGGCGAAGGTGGTCTGACAGCGATGCACCATCCGTTCACCTCGCCGAAAGATATGACCGCTGCTGAGCTGAAAGCGGCACCGGAAGATGCGGTGGCTAACGCCTACGACATGGTGATCAACGGTTACGAAGTGGGCGGTGGTTCTGTCCGTATCCACAGCGGTGAAATGCAGCAGACCGTGTTCAGCATTCTGGGGATTAACGAGCAGGAACAGCGCGAGAAGTTCGGCTTCCTGCTGGATGCGTTGAAATATGGTACGCCGCCGCATGCGGGCCTGGCATTCGGCCTGGATCGTCTGACCATGCTGCTGACCGGCACTGATAACATCCGTGACGTTATTGCCTTCCCCAAAACCACGGCGGCAGCCTGTCTGCTGACCGAAGCGCCGAGTTTCGCTAACCCGGCCGCGCTGGCGGAATTGGGCATTGCGGTGGTCAAAAAGCCTGGCGCTGGTGAAGCAAAGGTTCTGGGGAACGAATAAGATGCCATTCAAGCATCCCGTTTCCGTGCTGGTGGTGATTTACGCGCAGGACACGAAACGGGTGCTGATGTTACAGCGACGCGACGACCCCGATTTCTGGCAGTCGGTAACCGGCAGCCTGGAGGCGGGGGAGAGCGCAACGCAAGCCGCTCTGCGTGAAGTAAAGGAAGAGGTCGAAATCGATGTTGTCTGTGAGCAACTGACCTTAGTCGACTGTCAGCGCACGGTGGAGTATGAAATCTTTAGTCATTTACGTCATCGCTATGCGCCGGGCGTAACGCACAATACCGAATCCTGGTTTTGTCTTGCGCTGCCCCATGAACGTCCGATTGTTTTTACCGAACATCTGACGTACCGCTGGCTTGATGCCCCCGCAGCGGCGGCATTAACCAAATCATGGAGCAACCGGCAGGCGATTGAAGAATTTGTTATTAACGCCGACTAAATTTCCCCGGAATTTTGGTTCTCAGGAAGGCGGCAAACCCGGACGTCGCCAGAAGCTTACTTCGGTGAGTGACTGGTGCGGATGGGCTGCCAACGCACCTGAGGGCTGAAAGGCGAAGGGAAATGGCTTTATTGGAGAGTTTTTTATGGCAGGTCACAGTAAATGGGCCAACACCAAACACCGCAAAGCAGCACAGGATGCCAAGCGCGGTAAGATCTTTACCAAAATCATTCGCGAGCTGGTTACGGCTGCCCGTCTGGGCGGCGGCGATATCGGTTCCAACCCGCGTCTGCGCGCGGCGGTGGATAAAGCGTTGTCCAACAACATGACCCGCGACACCTTAAACCGTGCTATCGCGCGCGGCGTGGGCGGCGATGACGACGCGAATATGGAAACCATCATTTATGAAGGTTACGGCCCTGGCGGTACCGCGGTAATGGTTGAATGTCTGAGTGACAACCGCAACCGTACCGTTGCCGAAGTGCGTCATGCTTTCAGCAAATGCGGTGGTAACCTGGGGACTGACGGTTCCGTAGCTTATCTGTTCAGCAAAAAAGGGGTGATCTCCTTTGAAGCTGGCGACGAAGACACCATCATGGAAGCGGCGCTGGAAGCCGGTGCTGAAGACGTGGTGACCTTTGATGACGGCGCTATCGACGTCTATACCGCGTGGGAAGAGATGGGGGCCGTGCGCGATGCGCTGGAAGCGGCTGGCCTGAAAGCGGACAACGCTGAAGTGTCGATGATTCCGTCTACCAAAGCAGATATGGATGCAGAAACTGCGCCGAAACTGCTGCGTCTGATCGATATGCTGGAAGATTGCGACGACGTGCAGGAAGTCTACCATAACGGTGAGATCTCCGATGAGGTTGCGGCGACGCTGTAATGTCGCTGACTAAATCACCCCTGGCCGGAGGCGCATAATGGCGATTATTCTCGGTATTGACCCGGGTTCGCGCGTCACCGGTTACGGTGTGATCCGCCAGACAGGAAGGCAACTGACCTACCTCGGTAGCGGCTGCATCCGCACGAAGGTCGAGGATTTACCGTCGCGCCTCAAG
>CANUEX010107413.1:0-17565 GCA_948099535.1 Jatropha multifida
TGTATGGTGATGCCATTCAAGCTTATAGGTACTTGTGGGGACATTGTACTGGATAGACCCGCTTTGAGATCTTTACATGGGTCGATGTCATTAATGATCTCAATATGGTTATGTCATTGAATCCTTAGACTTGAGGTCGTCACAGTGTCCTACATGAGGAGCATTGTGTTTTGACATGATCAAACGTCATCTTTAATCGGATGGCTATAAAGGTTATGGTTGAGCATAATTTAAATCATGCAGAGGATAGTGTACGATTGAGATGGGATTTGTTCCTCTTTCATAAGAGAGATATCTTTTGGGCCCCTCGATAAGTAGGACTGAGAAATGCATGGCTGTGCTCAAATAAATTGATATAGAGAGATCAATTTGATTTGATTTATCAGTCTGCTTACAAATAGGGAAATGGATATGTTTGAACAATATAAGTATGATGTGATCCATGACTTATGTTCAAATTAGATATTGTGTAACAAAAGGAATCATGACATATTATTAGGTTTTATGTCGGACAAACGATTTCATATTTATTGGGTAATCATAATGTCTGGCTAAAGACCGCTTATGATTTGTGGGTTGCATTGTGAGTATGGCCCACTGCCAACTAAATATGGACCTATTGGATCACACACTAGATTATCATGGACGAGCATAGGGTTTTTAATGGGCTTGAAATTTAATTCAAGGCCTAAGGGATTGAAAGAATCAGATTAGGTGAATTGGGCTTTAAATTAGGTTTAAAAGCCCATTAGCAAAATTTGATATGAAGGCTTTTTATTAGGGTTTTATTTTTAATATATAAGTTTTATATAAGAATAAAGACATATGATAATTGAGATAGAGATAAAAAAACTGCCTCCTTCTCCCTGTTTAAAGAAAAACCCTAATCGCAACTTAACGGAGCTAGCAGCTGTGCGCTTGTCTGGTGAGATCGTGTGTGGATACCAATAGAGGACGTTCGCCTGAGGAGTAGCATCTGTCTGTGGTGAAGCACGATTTCGAACTCCAGGTTTGTACTCTAACCCTGTTATTCGAATGTTTTGAAACACATGGATCCTTGGCGAGTTTTTGCGGTGTCACGAAGTTTTAATTTCGCTGCGCTGTATATAAGACACCTGCAGAAACCTTACATATGCAGCATCCAGAAGGATTCAAAATACTGAACAAATGGTCCGACAGCCCACCATTCATATGCTCAGGGTAGCTACCCCTAGGGACAAATGTGGAACTTATCAAAGCTCGGGGACAAAGGACAGTAAACCTTAAGCAAGTAATTATCGGGGGATATCCTATCTTCTCTCCTAGCAGACCCATAAAACTGAACCCCCTCCCTTTTGTAAGCAAACTCATATTTACTAGTTCCTCATATGCTTTTATTGATGCCCTTTAATTTTTATACATTCTTTTTCGCAGGATTGCCTCCCAAGAAAGTAAGTTCTTCAAGGCAACTAAGGCTGTGAAGAAACAGGCAAAAGGGGAGGGTTCGTGTAACACCCTGTTTGTTGGAGCTCTAAGTGTTAGCATGATAGATTGACCATTAGTACCAAAATGGAGTTTTGGTGCGATTTTCAAACTTGGTAAGTGATCTCTTGACATATGTGTTTGATGTATGAATCATGCATTGTATACATAGTTTTCATAAATTGATTGTTTGAATTGAGAAATTTTGATTTAAATTGCTAAATTCGATTAAATTTGAAGCATGGTTTTAAAATTAAAAATAATAAATTCAATTTCAATTAAAATGAAATTAAGTTTGGAACTAATGATAATTTGATTTTTCTGAATTTTTCCTAATTTATTATGATTTTTCCCTATTTTCCTTAATTTCCCCTATTTATTCTATTTTGGCTAATTATTGCCTAATTAAAAATGATTTTTAGAAATTATTAAATTTAAATGAGTGTGTGCACTAAGTGTGAGGGAAATAAAATAAAAAGTAAATAAATATATTTGCTAAACCTAAATGCTTAAGAGAAGTATTAGCCTCTTTGTTATTTTGTGGGCTTCTTTCTCCTTTTTCTCGCAAAAATCTATAGATTTCTTCATTATTTTAGCAAAACACAAGCAA
Source organism: Jatropha multifida (assembly GCA_948099535.1). NCBI lineage: Eukaryota > Viridiplantae > Streptophyta > Magnoliopsida > Malpighiales > Euphorbiaceae > Jatropha > Jatropha multifida. Next base: position 2,072 of record CANUEX010107413.1, read on the forward strand.
GCAACCATTGATTATTAGATTAGATTATAGAGGTGACCTTATTTTGCAATCTATTGTTGAAAGTCACAAGCGTTTGTTCTTCAAATCAAGTAAGTGTTCTATTTGATTTTACTTTTTGTTTTCAAAATTAAACTCATGATTTTGATTTTTAGCATTCCATTGATAGTGAATTATTATTTAATTGTGTGATTAGAATGTTAATTTGAGTAATGATACGTTGAATTGTGTGTATTGATGAGTAGACAAAGCTGAGCCTTCAAGGATTGAGAAAGGAAAGGAGAAGGCCTAACTAAAGGCAATTGAATAATTTTATTATTCACTAGAGGTAAGTGCTTAACATATATGTGAATTTTTTCTTTGGTTTTGTAGAATTTTGCAACCTAGGGTTTATGTGAATTAGATTATGTTGATTGAATTTGATGTTATGAATAAAATATTAATGTTTCTTGAGTGTTTCTACTCTTATTTAGCATTTTTGAAAGTAGTTTTAAGTGTTAATGTTTATTTCTTGGGAGGAAGAATTTATTTGGTATGTTTAAAGGCTTAAAGAATGTAAAATCTCATAACTGAAAAATCCAGATTACATGGCCATGTCACCTGACACGCCCAGGCTATGTAGTCTATCGACTTATGAGGCATGGCCATATGAGGCATGGCTTGTTGATATGGCCATGTTAGGGGACACGACTTGGCTGTGTACTATATTGTCTCCCATTATGTAACCTTATATGTTGGACCTTCTAATTATGCCTAAACACCCTAAATGCATACCTAATGTATCTTTGATTGTGATTCTCTTTAGAATCTTCTCTAATTGAGACTAAAATCTCATATGAAAACCTAAAAAGTAAATAAGACATGAATCATGTCTAATTTATTTTAATTGGTTAATATGACCTGAGGGTTAAATTTAAGTTTGGATGTGATAACTGAGTTAATTAGGGTGTAGTATTGGATTATGAGGGGTGTTTGGTTAATTAGTTAGGGTTTGATGAAATTGATTATCCTAACGTTCTATTAAGGTCAAATGCTATATGTCGCATGACAGCATGATGGAATGAACTTAGCTAGTCTACTTTATACAATAAGTCGAACCATGCTTAAGCAAATGCATGTGTAATTTGTAACTTTCTTGGTATGAAGGCATGATAAATGTATGCATTTACATTGGTTATATGAGTATGGAGGTTGAAACTATAAGTCTCAATATGGAATTAATGCAATAAGGTATGCTTGTTTTACCCATGGTACTTTGTATACATAAATGTGTATGATAAGAATGTTGTGAAATCTTGGATGTTTTAGTAATGTCCTTAAAGTATGAATGTTACATGTGAGCTTAATTGAGCATGAATAAGATTGATTTAAGACTATGAATAATTGGGCCTATAGTATGTACTTGGATGAATGAGTTGTGAAATGCGATTATTTGATTATGAAAAATTGAGCATGCTTTAAGTATGAATCCCAAAGGGTAAGTACTAGCATTGCTAATGATATGAATTTGGATAATGGAGCTATAATCATATGCTAGACAAGTGGGTGTCTTATGAGTGAGCGAACATAGTCTACTGAATTAAAAGACTTGTGCTAGTAGATAAAGGCAGTTAGTAATCCTAGAGGGCTCTGCTATCTATTGGTTTGATTCAATATTTGTTTTTCTTCTATTCTATCTAAGTTGCTAATAAGGCCCTAAATTGAAATGACTATGTGGAAAGTGATCTAACATGAATCGAGTATATGGAATATGGAATAATTGAAAATATTGAATTATATTTTGTATGGTTGATGTGTCGTTTATGATTAAGATTATCTTATGTTATAAATGTATATGTATTATGAGGAATGATTTAATGGTATTGATTATGCATCTAGGTTATGCTCTGGATGTTGATTGATTATCTGGAAATGTTACTTGAGGATAGTAGTTATTGTGTGTTATACTTCTATTGATTAAGAACATTTTTCTATAATTATGTGAGAATGTGTGTTGCTATCTACATCATGGTTTAGACACCATGTTAGTTGCATGTGTTAAGCACCTTTGAGTTTTATACTCAACCCGAGATTTTGTTTATCTCGTGTACAATTTAAAGGTGCTAGTTGGACCTTGAGATTCTGCACTTAGAGAAAGAAGTTTCTAGTTTTACATATCAAAGTATGAAATATAAGAGTTAAGAGTTGTTAGTTTGTTTTTGGGTTATAGTTAAAAGTTTTGAGATTTAAGTTGAATTGGGATTGTAATAATTTTTACCTAATCTTTTGGTTTCAGAGTTTTTAAACGCTTATGGTTTATTTTAATGATTATTTGGTTTATTTCAAACTGTTTTGAATATCTTGAATTATTTGGAATCATTTGAGGATTTGGTAACTTGAGCAAGATTTGATTAAGTTTATTTTGCAAATATTGAAATTTAACTAAATGTTTTGAGTTGGTAAGATTAACCGAATTTTAAAATAGGAGTTTGTTAACATGTTAAATGCTACTTAAATATGGAAAACTCTTGTAGTTTTTCTACAGGATTTGTTTTAATTATTTTCAAAGTGTTATGGGCCCATAGATTTTGTAAAAACTATATTTAAACTGATTTATTAACGATAATGATTATTTGTAATTAGAATCGTGCTTTGGTGCCTCTGGCACTGAAGTGTGGCATTCGTTGTCCAATATTGTAGGAATGGAAAATGGGTGTTATAGTTTGTATCAGAAACCCCCTTAGTAATTATTTATCCTTCTACTTCAACCCCCGCTCCTTTAGCAATTTCCACTCAAAATGAGCATGTTCGTTCAGCTCTTGAACTAACTCGAAAGAGGCCTCAGGAACCTCTAGTTTTAGTTTATCGTTCTGATACTTTTTCCAAAAGAAGTATGGGAAGCACATTAATCTTCAAGCCGATAATGCAAGCTAAAAGATGGCAAAGTATTGCTTTTTTCTACTAAACTAGGATTATTTTGAGTACTAAGATGACATGGAAATGGGGGACATTATTAGTTGGTGTCTTTTCCAGGTAAAGTATTTTTTTGTGTAAGTCTTTCCAACATATGCTTAATTTTCTTTGTTCAGAGGAGTGAACTCTTTCTCTTGAGATGGCCTATCTTCCCTATGGTAAGGCGATCTTACAATGTAGACAACTAAAAAATGTATGATGGGTGATCTTCACTTAACTAGGGAGTGATATCTTCTGTTCTTGGATTTTTCCTCTCTAGGTGATCTTCATTGTTATGCCTTGTAGGCTTCATCCAATTTCATGTATTTATGTGCTCAGGCCATTAATTTTACAAAAGTTGAAGAAAGGATCAATGTTAAGGCTCTTAAGCAACTTATTGTGCTTACAATTCTTTGACATTGCACTAATTGTGACTTCATTCTTTAGGTTCTCCACTTGCATTGCTATTCTTTGGAATTTGTAGACACATTGCGTTAGGGTATCACCTTCTTCCCTATCTAGGTTCATCAAGTCTGAAGAGATCTTCCTTAATGGTATGCTCATTATAAACCAAGCTTGAAATGCAGTGGCTAACTAGGAGAAGGATATAGATCTTGTCTTTAATGTTTGGTACCATTCCTGTGCGACAACCTTAAGAGTGATTGGGAACACTTTGCACATATAGCCATCTGAGTTTGTTTAAAGGCACATGATAGTTGAAAAGTAGCCAAGTGATTATGGAGATTAGTAGAACCATCATATGGTTGGAAAGTAAGCATTTTGTACTTGGGTGGGAATCCTGCTCCCGGGATGTTGGCTAATAAGGGTGAGTCTTCTCTGAGTCTGTAGTCTCCAATGTCTCATATCTCCTTGCATTCTCTAAAAATTTCTTTGACAGTGTCCTAGAGGTTGGCATTATCTACAATTGGTTGAGTATTATTTGGATTCTGGCTGTTTGGGAAGAATGCGCTCTGGTTTGCCTTATATTCGGCTTCATCATGTTGCTCTGAGTCTTGGTTTCTTTGTTTTTTAGAGAAGTGTAGGGATAGATCTAGTTCGCCCTGCTGCTGACCCTCTTGGTTTCCTATAAAGCTTTGTTAGTAGTAGGCATTACAATACATCAGTGAATTATGCTGCAGCTTAAGAATCAATCATTAGGGGAGGTGACATTATATTCTCTTTGCATACCTCGCCTTGCCTAGCCTAATCTTTGATGTTGGTGAATCTCATAAAGCCTTTACCATAGCAAAGGAAGGGAAAGTGTATCTTTGAAAGAATGAAGTTTCGAAGTTGTGTTCCATGCTCACCACATCACTTGATAGCCTTGAGAATATATGTTAATAATTGTCTAAAATATTCAGTGTTAAGGGGGAGAGAATGCTAGATGAACATTAAAAGTTTTTAAATGAAATTTTCTAATGTCTCTGAGTTATCTAGCTCCTCTATTTATATTGGTAATTTAGGAAGTTTAGGGATATTAAATAGTGGAGAAATATCCTCCACTATTTGGGTAGTTAGAGAGATTAGGGGGATCTGATGGTTATTTAAGATATCTTTTAAATTATATTTATGATATTGTCACATATAATTAGTGTTGCACATGATCTGTTTCAACTTAACCTAATTTAAAAGATTCAACCATTCTAACCTGATAAATTGGTCAATTATTAGATCATAAATTCACTAGATATTCTTAACATATTTATAGATAGGGTGAACAAAGTTTTGACCGAATCAATATTATCCGAGTCGAATAGGTCAAGGGTTCATCAATTCAAAAGGTTGATTTTTGAATGTAGCAAAAGTCAAAATACAGTTATCAGAATCAAATAAATAAATCGGCTAAATCAATTGTGAACTAACACTAACATATTACATTTTCTTTTCTTTTTCTTTTGTTTTTACCACATCACAAAACTAAAAATCTATAATCGCCCCCTAATTCTCTTTTTTTTTTTTCATTTTAAGTTCTCAATGCCGCCTGCCCTCTTTGTCTCTCACTAAACTTAAACAAAAACACTTCTTCTCTTTATCGAAATTGGTCTTTACAAAATCATCTCTAGAAATTTGATCTCAACATTGCCTGATCGCTCTTAGTTACTGATGAGATATTTTTTGTTCAATTGAATTTGATTCTATTTTATTATTCTTTTTCCAACAATATTTTTGTTGATATTAATTTATTCAAAAAAATTTTTTTTTACTATTTTTATTTTTTAGATTTTGGGTATTTGTTTGTTTTGATTGTGCATTAGATGTTTTTATCAAAATCTACCAAATTGATTTGATTTTACGATCTTTTGTTATTTTAGTCTATATCTTATTGAAAGTCTCCCACCCGGTCTATAAATAAACTGTCCAATCTATGAAAGATTGAGCTAGAGATGCTATATGCTATGAAATAAATAATGATACCATAGTTTATGTATTATATGATTTAAACTAACAAATTAATGTTTATAAAGCAATAATCTTATATAAAAATATCTAAAAAAAAACTTCAAGAGCTTCCCTTATAATTATAATTTCTAATTTATAAACTTACTTAGAAAAACACTTCTAAAATATCCAACCTTAAACCCCACATAACTATTTTTAAACAATTGACTCATACTTCTCAAAATCACTTTCAAATTCAAATAATCAATTACTATCATGCATAAGAACACTACCTATACACAAACTATTTAAGGTTCTCCAATACAAGCTCATATAGAATCTCCATAATTTCTTTTAAATATACCATAAATATGTTAAAGTATAAGTACATTCTATTCTAATATAAAAAGTAAGACCTTCTAGCTAAAATATTACATAGCTTTGAAATTGGTGCATATCACGATTCTCCTCTCATACTCTCTACTATCTGCGTGTAAGAAAAACTCAAATAAAGTTATACACTTATTGGATACACAAATTTCCAAGTAAGCACATTGAAAACTAGAATAACATTTATAAAATTTTTTACTGACTATAAAACAAAAGATATTTCATTTCATTTAATCAAGGAACGTCTATGCATGTTTAATAATCAAATTCAAATTTAACTATTAAATTCATACATGAAGCAAGTAAACTCATTTAAGATTAAATAATTAAAAGACTATGCATTTAAGTATATCTTCATTTAGCGTGTATATACACATTCATATAGGTGTCACACAAAGGCATTTCAATCCATAATTTAGCCCATGCATATAATCATTTTTTTATACAATCTACACATATTAGATTAAAATAGTTACAATTTCCTTATGTCAAAGTTATATTTATCACATTTTAGCCTATATAAACTTTAGTAAGATTGAAAACCATATAAGGGACTGTAACTATAAAGCACTGTGAGGCCCCTCATGGGAAAGATCCAAAGGATGAAGTCAATCTAGACAAGCCCATTGGTCAATTTCTCACGCACTGGCCGAAACTCCTTATGGTTCCTTTTGTTGTTTTGGCTCTTAAAGCACATAGATTGATTAGATTTGGCTCTTTAGAGAACTTAATAGCGTGTTTGAAGTCACCGCCTTACTTTGTTTTTATTTTCAGGAAAAATATAAGGTAAAAACCCTATGCTCAACTCCTTTTTTAGTTTGCCACAACGGATGAAATGCACTAAACTCGATCATTGGGTTTGAGGACTAGGTTTTTGGCTCTTTTCATTGAATCAAAGGTTTGAAATTAATAAAGTAATCAAAACTATTGGTTTGTGTGAAATGTTAGTTTATCGATGCATAATCATACTTAGAATGCATGGAAATTATATATGATATGGACAAAGCATTGAAAGCGTATTATTAAATAAATAGTGTAATTCGAGGGAAGCCCGACTCTAATCTCATTTATTGAGGATTCTAGGTCATGCAACATGTTCTCCTAAATCAGGGGCCAACTACCTCGACTAAAAACCTATATATGCCTTCGTACCTCATTTGAATAAGGATAGGACGCACAAATTTTTACCATCAATAAGATGGTAGGGTTTTAGGTGCTATTCTTAGAATGAGCTTTAAAACATGCCGGACAGATTGAGCTTGAGTGCCAAACGTACCTAGCTTTATTGAAAAGCATGATTTCAATGTGCTGGATGGACTAGGCTTAAAGCATTTTAGATGTTGGATGGACCAAGCTTAATTGACAAGGTTGAGTTTAGTGATTATACTATAGGTCAGTGAGGGGTTTGAAAGTCAGGTGGTGCTAGTGTGCAATTGTAGAGCTCCACAGTGTAAAATGGTAAGAGATCGAGTCTTTCCCCAAAAATGCTAAGGATGTGTACAAGGATACAATCAAGTCCTTATATTAATTAATATTAATTAATTAAAAACTTAATTATAGAGTTGGACTAAGGAGAACCAAAGTGTGATTAAAAGTCGAAAGGATCAAATTTTGAGTAAAAAGTTGGCTTTTTAGCTTGATTAAGGAAAAGGAGAAAAAATTGGACTTTAAGCCTCAGAATTTTTCACATATGGGAGAATGAGAGTCGTTGATGCTTGAGAAATGCTCAATCGAGGAAGAAGAGGGGTGGAGAATAAGGGGGGAGTGTGCCTTTTTAATAGAGGCTGCCTGGGCCCAAATCGATACCTTCAAGGCTCTGATTGATGATAGGCCTTCTATCAGTATTGATGGATGTGTTACTGCGGCACCTGATCAATACCAATGTTGGGCCGGTTAAGATGGAAAAGGACCAATTTGCCCTTTTTCTTGATTTTTGCATTGTTTCACTTACGGAGGGTGGTTCAAAGCCCAAATGATGTCCGATCAAGCTGATGCTTGAGCCGTTGGAACCATAACGAAACTTCCTAAATCTTGGTGCTAAAATAGGGGTCAATAGGCATAGATTAACGAAAAATATGTGCTCAAAATTTGTAACTATAACTATTATTATTACTATAAGATTCGTCAGTCGAAAATTGTAGGACCAAGTGCTAGGATATCTCAATATATCCTAATAAATCCATATTGTCACAGTAATGTTAAACTATATATATGGCATTACCATATCTTTATTCTATCCAACTGTCACTAAGTTCATTAGGGCCACATGTGTTTTGATTTAAGAGATTCGTAAAGTCATTTATAGGTAACTTTTACATTTAAGCATTCTTTTTATATATCATATGTACTTGGAAGTTCATGTCATTTCTCATGAAGAAAATTCATATAATCAATTACATAAGGTTGGTTCATATAATAAGAAGGTATGCAATCCCTACTTTTGTCATACCTTTTTACATCTTTATTTCATTTAATTATATCTTTGCTAAAAATGAAGGAATACATTTGTGACCATATTTAATATTTAAGTCCTTAGGAAGAACTCATAGAAAATTAATTTATGCTAAAGTAACTAAAAATGGCCCATTTAGCTTTAAAAAATTTTTAAATAAAGGTCCATTTTCTCATTACTAAAATCATGTAATTAAAAAATATAAATTTTACCATCTAACATTATTTATATAATACATCCTAGGCATATCTTAATTTAACCTAAACTTATATTTTCAACTCTTGTTTTTATAATAAAACTTGGGTAAATTATGTTCTACCTATTAATTTAATCTTCTAAACTATTATCCATCAAAACAACCTCTTTTTAACCTTACTCAAAGTTCACAACTCAAGCAATTGGTAAGGAAAAAATTGAAATATTCATGTGGCTTTTCTTCATTTATGGTTCGGCCAAGCTAGGGTTTTCATATCCTTCACATTTTCTTTATTATTAACTAATTATAATTCTACATGTATAGTATAAATTATTTTAATTACTTCATTTAGCATAATTTTAAGCATCATAAGCAAAACCCTAATTTCATGTAAACTAAGTAAGATGGAATTTTAGAAAAATAGAAAACTTGTGTTCCGATCTCTAAAACTTCAATTTCTACTTACACAAGCTCCAAATTTCACTTTAATGACTCTTTCCTTTTCTCTCACTTAGATCCTTATTGCTCTTCTAAGAAAAATAATTGAAACTCAATAAAATACATAAAAGCCCACAAATATGCATGAAATGCATGACATAAACTATTTTTCTAAGATAGTGTCTACATACCTTAAACTTAGACCTCCGTAGTTACTATTTATCTTCTCTTTCAAAGCTTTACAATTCAATGATTATAACCATAATTTCAATTCTAACACGTGGAAATTGCTTTCGAGATGCTAAACTTTGATTTTTTTTAAGGCCTTTAATAGAGTATTTACGCAAAGAAAGAAGAAAAATAAAGGACGAGAGTGATGAGGAGTGGCAGCAAAGGTGGCTAGGAGAGGAAGTAGATGATGCCATGTTATAAAAAATTAGTGTTTACATCTTTTGTTTCAAATGGATGGCTAAGATTAAATGTGCATTGTTTAATCAATGGCTATAATCAATTTCATTTAAGTCTTTTCTTATGCATGCTTTTAACCACTAAACTCTTCAACCCATTTCAATTAAACCTTAAGTTAACTTTCATAAGTTACAATATTCCCCATCTCTACATTCAACATTACAACAATACCCTTCTTATGCACTATTCATCTTTTTCAATAATTCCATCTAAGTCTACACCCCATTTTAAATTTGGACTTGATACTATCTAAATTAATTATTTTCAATTCAAATTAATTTTCCACGTATATTATAATTAATATTATTTACGAGTCAGGAAAATATCAATCAGCTCTCGGTGACACTATTCACTACTCGAAAAGTATTACTATTCATGACTCAAGATTTATGATGTTACAACTCTTTCCCTCTTAAGAAATTTCTTACTCGAAATTTACTTGAATCAAATAACTAGGATGTCACTATCTTATAACCTTCTCGCTTTTTTTCCCAAGTAGCTTCTTGTATCTTATGATCCTTCCATAGGACTTCATCTAGAGGGATCTTCTTGTTCCTCAACTCTTTAATTTCTAAAGCAAAGATCTTCATTTGTTCCTTTTCATAAGTCAAATCAGGCTGAATATTAATGGTCTCAACTGAAATGATATGAGATGGATCTAATTTGTATTTGCTCAACATGGACACATGAAGACATTATATATCTTATCCAATTATTATGGTAAAGCTAGCCTATATGCAACCGAATCCACACGCTCAATAATGTCATTTAGATCGATAAACCTAGGGCTAAGCTTACCCTTGTTACCAAACCTCAATACTTTATTCCATGGAGAAACTTTAAGGAATATTTTATCTCCCACTACATATTTTACATCCCTCCTCTTTAAGTCTGCAAATGATTTCTACATGTTGAAAGTGGCTTTCAATATTTCCTTGATGATCTTTTACTTTCTCTTTTATGTCTTACCAAGTCCGAACCTATTAATTTGTCTTCACTGAACTCTATCCAACATAGTGATGTTCGACATCTTCTCCTAGTTGAAACCTCAAATGGTGTCATCTTGATGCTCGATTGGTGCTATTATTATATGTTAACTCTATAATATGAATATATGTCTCCCAAATCCCTTCAATCTCTATAACACAACTTTTGAGCATATCTTCAAGTATCTGAATTACTCTTTTTGATTAATCATCTATCTAAGGATGGTAAGTCGTGTTGAAATTCAACATAGTATATAAAGTCTTATGTGGCTTCTCCCGTAATCCATATGTGAACCTTAGATCTTTGTCAGATATGATGGAGATATGCACACCATGCAATCTCACTATCTCATCAATATACAACTACGCATACCTCTTAGGAGTGGAATTAGTCCTCATAGGTAGAAAATGAACTGATTTAGTTAATTTATCCACAATCACCCATATGGCATCATTCTCCTTCAGGGTGAGAGGCCATCCAATAATAAAGTCCATAATGATTATATCTCATTTCCATTCACGAATAGAAAAAGGATGTAGAAGACCTGATGGAACTTAATGCTTAGCTTTCACTTGTTGGCAAGTCAAACATTTTACAACAAAGTTAGATACACTCCTTTTAATAGCCAACTACTAATATTGCATCTTCAAATCCTGATATATCTTAGTGCTTTTTGGATGCATGGCATAATAACTGTTGTGTGCTTCTTAAAGTATTTTCTTCCTCAACTCCACAACCTTAGGCATATAGATCACATTCTCAAAGTGTAAGCAACCATTATCTTTGATTATAAATGTTTTTTTATATCCCTCTTGTATTAATTTCTTTCACAAAGTTATCTTCTCATCTTTCTCTTATGCCTCTTGGACTTGTTGGAGAAAACTGGGCCTAACCATTAACTAAACTATGATTGCTCTATCATCCGACAAGGTCAAATGTTCAATGCTCTTAAGGTTGCTAAGGACTTCTTATTGAGTGCATCTGCTAACATACTGGCCTTGCCTAGATGATAGTCAATAATGCCATCATAATCCTTTAACAACTCTACCCATTTCCTATACCTTAAATATAACTCTTTTTGTGTAGTTAAGTACTTAGACTCTTGTGATCAATGTATCTATAACCCTTTTCACTGACAAGGACCTTTATTGTCTTTTTTTCATTGTTATTTTTTTTCTTATTCGACTTTATGGGGACCTTTATTGTAGATATTGATACAACTCTTGATAGTGCCACATAAAGCTATTAGTGTGATAAAACATTATGTTGTAAATATACACCCAAATTTAATATTACTTGTTCCTAAGCTTTGTTTATGAAGCAAAGATAAATTGAAAATTACTTTCTCTTGAAATGGAATAGGTATCCTCTATTTTTGTTGGAGACTGAGATTTCTTAGGCAAGATACTTGCTTTCCAAAGTGTTGTCCAACTATTATTCCTGCATGGATTATATTAGTCCCAGAATTTCTGCCCACCATTTTGGTTTTATTGCATAGGTCATTTGAAGCATCAAAATTCTTTAGTGGTATTGTTGGACAATTGATTTTCAATTCTAGCTAGTGCAAAGACAGTTTGTTTCACAATAGAGTACTCAAAATTTCTTTTAATAGTAGCTGCTTTTGTCATCTATTGCTCCATTTAAACTATTGTAGATTTTACTTTGATTTGGGAACATGTATATCATCTTCTGATTTAGGCCACAGAACATATTCGTCCTTTGTTGTTAGAATTACATGACTAGTCATATACTAGGTAGAGTTTGCATTCTCTTTAAATGTTGGGAATATTAATGTTCTTTCGCTGACTTCATCATTACCATGCTTTATTACCATCTCTTTTCATATTATTATATTTTCCTCATGGTTTGTCGATTGTTCTCCATCACTAACTCAAAGTAATAATTAAATACTATATGCAAATAAGATATAAAAACATATGAATATAGATTATAGTCACTAATGGAGAACTAATATAATCATAATTTATGAACCACTCAATAAAAATAGTAAACTCTAGCACAAAACCTTAGATATGAAGACAAAATATCCACAGGAAAACAAATAGGATAAAAAACGATACGAAAGTGCAACAAAATCCATTTATAAGTTCCACATACATTGTTAAGAATCCAGATTGATTAAATACTAAACCCACTAAATGCATATAAGAGTGGCAAGCTAGCTAGCTAATTGGTTAGTACTAATATTTTAGTATTGGTTGGCCTAAGTCGAAGTAAGCCCACATCACACATTTTCACCTCATACCCAATGCACGTCTACCCTTTCATTTGTAATATGGTAGAGCAGGTTTGGCCTGATTTCAATCATTCTTGGTGTTTCTGTTGTGTTTCAATTCAGGACCTCTTTTGGATGTTTAGTCCCAGTGAGACCCAATCAATTTCAGGGGAGGATTTTAAGTTTCAAGTGTCAACTAGAAGTCTAGTCCCAATGGACTTGAGGGAGAGTGTTAAGAATCCCACATCAATTACTATTAATCTTTTTGTAACACCAGCCGCCCAATCCGGGAGAACCAGACGGCGGATGTCATATTCGGTGCCGGAGCACCGTCTTATATCATTTAACAACTCTAGATCACATATTAGAAGTAGATAGATTTTCATAAGGAGGCAAGTAATTAAAAATTTAAAAAGTAATATTTAAGAAAATTCTTGCAAAAATTTTGCTAAAGTATCCCCTAAAAATAAAATTGTCACATAAAGAAAATATACACACTTCTAATATAATTTCTCCAAACTCCAAAAACTCCAATTCAACACAACACGTCATGAACACTTCTAATAGGTTGCATTAATTTACGTAAGTCCTATCATGCTAATACACCATTCATTCTAAGAAATTTATATATCCATTCATACACCACGAATATAATCAAATAATAATACTTATATAACCATCAATCTCAATAATTACATTTTCAATATTTACAACTTTAATGCTTTTTACAACATTTTTCTATACATGCCAAAATTATAATTTACTATATATCTTAATCAAAATGTTAATTCTACTTTGATGCTACCTCTTCGGTCTTCACATAGCAACCACAACTTACAACCTACGCGTGATAAAAATCAACGCGCTGAGTGGAAGACTCAGTGGTGTTAAATAATTATCAATTAAAATAGCAAGAAATGTCAAGGTAATAAATCTCAAATATGTTTCAAAACACTCTAATCAATATATATGATAAACATTGAAAATGTACTAATTAAATCAAATATTTCGAAAACCATAAGAAATTCACTTTTAAAGAACATTTCATAATCCACTAAAAATAAGATACATATCACAAGAGCAAATATGTCTCCGATTTCATAATAACGAAATAAATTTCCATTCTTAATTAAGGGCTTGTACACATACGGAAAAGAAATATAACCAGATACATTTAATCGTGGCCCGTGAAACCACCACCTCATATTTTATAACCGTGGCCTGTGAAACTGCCACCACAAATCACATGACCGCGGCCTGTGCAAGCACTTCCATAAATAATAAGTGCTTTTGCCTATTTATAAGGGCTGATAACCCTAGCATATGATCATAGCTTTCATATAACAAAATGGGCTGATAACCCGAGCATGCTCATATATCAATATCAATCTCATTTTACTATATTTCAATCATGTATAGTAGAGCCCAAAATCAAATCTTTCTTTCACAAATAATCATGTTAATGGTTTACAATTCTTTACTCAAAACACTTTATCACTTAAATACTCATTATTTCAAAATCACTTAACTTACAACTTACAAAACTACCACATTCTCCTTTTTCTCATGCTTATCAAATTCAAGTGAACATATTCAAAATAAATATACTTATTATGATATCAAAATACTTAAATCAAGCTTTATAAGAAATGAAAACCAAGCCTTACCTACTATAGCGGTTCAGCCTCTTTATGCCAACAAAGGAGGAAAGGCTTCCTCCATAAAAAATCATAATTACTAACTCAAAACCATTAAAATACATCACTTTAAACACTTAACCATAAAACTCATTTGATAATTTCAAAATCTTCTTTAAGTCATGAAAATTTTTAAAACATTAGAATTCAAATTTGAGCTTTAAACCATCCTCAATTTACTTATTAACAAACTCATTTAAATTAGTTTCAAGCTTAAAAATCAAGAAAACCCCAAGGCCCTTCACCTTACCAAGGTTCGGCCTCTTCTTCCAAAACAGTAGGGAAATGATTTCTTTTCAAAATAGCCACACTCATTTAAAGAAAATTCATTTCAAAACTCATTTACAATCAAAGGAAAACAAAAGCAAAGATAAAAATCAAAGCCCTTCCCTTAAGGAGGGTTCGACCAAAAGAAGGGGAAAGAGAAGGGGGTGCTCTCCTCCTCTTTCAAACATTCCACTATGCTTATTAAGCATGAATAATCATATTAAAATAATCACAATGCATTTTCCCATCTCATTTCACACAATTTCTCAAAAACCATTCAAAATCTAAAAATTACAAACTTAAAGAATTTGAATGAGAAATGAAAGTATTATTGCACTAACCTTAAAAATAAGCTTTAAGAAACTTAGAACCTCTACTCTTTGGCCTTCTCCTTGCCTTTGAAGGAGGGTTCTCCAACTTCTTTAAAGTAGAAGAAATATCCATTAGAATAAAAAATTAACAAAGAAAATGAATGGAGCATGATTTAATGCATTAATCCCATGCCTAAACCTTGAATTCTACTTATTAAATCAAAATCAAAAACAACAACTTACCTACTTCAATGGCAACTTCAATTGTCTTTGCTTTTAGTCACCAATTTCAACTTCTACTACTTAATTCTTAAGAATTAATTACTATTCTATGGTTTAATTAGGTAGTTCGGTGGAAATTTGGAGGTAGAAAAATGCAGAAAATGAAGGAAGAGGAGAAGAAGAAGGTGGCGTGGAGAATGAGAGGAAGAAGAAGAAGATGAAGATGAAGTTGTTGCTTGGTGAGTGGTAGATTTTAGGAGGAAAAGTCAAACTTGACTTCTTAATTTATGCTAAATCAAAGGCTATGATCAAGTCCTAAGTAATCTTATCTAATGGCTCTAAATATTCCTCAAAGGATTCTCTTCTAAATATCATTTAACCCCACAAATTAATTAAATTAACTTCATAAAAATAATTTCTCAATTATTCCTTAAGATACTACACTAGAAAATAATATTCATTAAATGCCTTAATTCACAAAAAATATTCATGAAATATTTTCTACCCACCTAAATCATGCAAA